>UXUI01009312.1:484-14589 GCA_900576705.1 Enterobius vermicularis
CATTGCCGCTAACTAATAATGTATGGCCGTTTTGCACATCCGACTACTCACTCTGATCCGTCAAAGGGACATTTTAGACGTCGGTGTACCCTTCAGTATTTTGCTTCGCAGTTTATAGTAAAAAGATAATTCTGGAAACTCAGATTTCTAGAATGGTAAGACGTTGCAAGCTTGAGACATTGCAATATTAGCGATGGTTTGTTGCAATAGGCGGATCGTGTAATACTTGGGAGAAATTTTATATGTGAGAAGTAATTGTGATCCGGCGGTCAACTGACACTGTTCAATTTTTGAGACGAGTGTGGTTTGCGCAAAAAAAAAGAAAAAGAAAAATCAATGATCTTTAGTGAAGACGACGGTGTTCTAGTGATAGTTTGTAAACACTGAAGTCAATAAATCTGCTTAAAATAATGACTACGAGTACATGAAAACTGTTGCGAAGCAGTATCTGTGTTAATTTTGGTATGTAAGCGGCTGCGATGGTTTCTGCTGAAAGGGATTGTAGTTTGGAGTGTTTTTCAGTGAATTCCCTTATATGTCGTCAGCCCATCTTTTTGTTATTCTCTTTTTTTTCTGCACGGAGCAGAGTCGGCAGTTTTCAAGGCAAAGAAGAGGTTGCTACAATTACCGATGTATTATAAATACCTTTGAAAAGTTTTTGTTTATTTTTATTTTTATTCGGCTTAACGTTTTGATTTTGCTTTGGACCAATTGTAGGTTGGGATGAGCGTCGTCTGCAGGTGAGGTCTGTTTTTGACACGACTCCGTGGAAAGCACAGATGTATGTCGCGATCCGTGTGTAAATTAAATCATTATTTTCAACTTTTATTTATCGTCATATCTGTGCCATATCTAGTGGACTGTGAAAGAGATTTTAGCTATGAAATTCTTGATTTAACAGGTATTAAACAAAATTAGGTTTATTTAATGTTATATAGTGGCGTTTGTTATGGTTGAGGTCTGAAAATATTTTGCTTAAGCCCGCTAATAGTGTTAGTTTTCGTCTTCACTTCCAAAGAGTTTTGCGTTTTTTGTCGGTTATCTTTGTTTTCCAGTAAATGTCGGCCTCTTACTGTTTAATTTTTGGAGATTTAAGAACAGTAGTTTATTATTCTGCATCAAACAATTTATAAATTGGAATTTCTCAAAGAAGTGGTGGTAATTATTTGTTTACTTCCCCTGAAAAAATGCCGATTTTATCTAAATAAAGATCATTTTTTGGTCTTCTCATATGGGTTCCTGAATGCTATGAAATCTGCAACCTTTTCCGAACTACACTGTTCACGTGGGTAAGTACAATGTCTTTTTTATTTGGTTTTCCATTTTCTAGTTGATTTTATTTTTCTAAAGATGTTTAATTTTATATTTGAGGTTGTAGGGTTACCTTATATTTTTTTTTCTCAGTAATTTACCTCAGCATTTAATTTTACAAATGTTTTAAAGAATTTACTCAGTATAAAACTTGTAATTTTTGAAACTTGGATCACTACTTCAACCGAGTGGCCCCTTTAGTTCACGTTTTTGACGGTGCTGCTCAGACTGGTCATGGTTTCATCTCAGTTTTCCATCTTACAAAAATACTCTGCTGTTATTAATCTGATAAAACTTCGTTGGGGTCTACAAAAAGTGCAGTTGACTACCGTTTTTATATTGGTGTTGAAATTTTTTGTGTAAAAGTAACCATTAAAAATGGCTATACTGTAACTCTTCTAAACTTTCTTACTGTTGAATTGTTACTTCACGTTAAAACTGGTTGGTATGAAATACGTTTCGGTTTTGTTACGACAACTTTTATGACGAATTTTTGGCAACAGCGATATATTTTTGCAATGTTGATTAAAATAACAGATTGTTTGTGTCATGTAAATTAAGTTACTTTTGGTGGAGGAAGCAACTGTCATTGTTTATTAGTTCTGGAGTTGTGTTCTGAGCGGTAATCAGCAGCAAACCACCATCGGATGTCTTTTTAAGTTGACACTGCAACTAGATGAGGGGACTTTGGCTACTGGTTGTTAACGTGTCACTGGTGGACTTTGCATAGGGCATTGGTTACGCACCGTTATGCTGACGAGTACTAAAATTTTGTTTGGTTTATTTGTTACATAGCACACAGTGGGAGTTGTGTAAAACAAGTTTGCGAACGTTCTTCCTTAAAAAGCTGCTGTAGATGAAATTCACTAGAATTAATGGTGGTATGAGGCACTGGATTTTTATCACTTTTTGGCTACAGCCGCAGTTTATCCTGGGCTTATGGATTTGTGCTTTTTATCTGTTGTTGAGAAAAACTATTGCTGCTGTTAATAGTTGGAACAGATTTTACAATAATGGAATTATGAAGTTCCTATTAAGAGTTATAGGTGCATGTTTAATATGTGCAGTATAATGGTTTCTTGCGTGGCATCTGTCTTTCTCACTAGGTGACTACCGTGGTTTTTCCTAATGATTAGTCAAATTTCGTTATTTTGTCGAATTATAGGTCTTACTTTAATCTATTTAATATTAAATTATTTTCCTAAATTGTTTCATTGTTTGACAGAAAGTTTTGCAACTTTTATGCTTCTTTTTTTTTTTCAATTTTTTAATTTGAAAAGTGCTCAGCCTCACGTTAAGGTTCTATTTCTGGCTGTAGGATGAAAAAACTTTTTATTCGTTAACCTTTTTCCTCTAAAGCAGTAGGCGAAATTGACGAAATAGTTTTTATCGTTTCAATTTGTGAGTTGATCTTGAAATTTATGTTGCTTTTTCTGGTGCTGTTAGTCGGGTTCCAAAACTGTCAGTAATTCTTTAGATGTTTTTAATGCTGTGGCAACATTTTTTTTTTTTTTTTTCTGTAAAAGTGTAGCCTAGTTGCAATAATTAGGAGGACGTTTGTAACAGATTCTTTTCGCTGACTTTCAGAAAACAATCAGTGACCGGAAAGGTTTCAAGTCTGACAATTCTCAACTTACTTTTGTTTCTCAGTTCACGGTTGAGGATTACTGGTCCGTTTAAATTTCAAGTGTCGCATTGGTCTCTTCCTCATTCGCTTCGTTGTGCGCAAGTAAGCATAGTTTAAATTAGGATCTGCCATTGAATTTGCTGAGAGAAGTGCTAATGTTACGAACAGGTAGTTTTGAAAAACTTTTACAGCGATTTGGTGAGGGTGTGAAGGTAGTGAACCCAGTAGTTGGAAAATTTTCATTTTGCAAGGTCGTTTTAGAGGATTTTCTTGTATCTTTTATTTGCGACCATACTTTTGTATCTCTGAAAATTTATCCAGCACCATCTTTAGCAAGTTAAGTGGCAAATGAAACTGAGATTTTTCTAAAGAATTATTTTCTAATAGGGAGACATTATTTTATTTTCTTTTAGAAATTTGTACTCGTTTCAAAGCGATAATGTTTACTCAAAGGAGTCGTAGACAACAGAACTATGGGGTATATTTGCTGGCTTATCATTTGCTTAACAGTGAATACATACCACCAGTAACGTTGGGAACAATTCTTTTTCAAGTTGCCATTTTTCTTGGTTATATACCGGCGATTGACCAGTGGAAAATAAGTGAGTATATCTTGTTTATTCGAATTCTTTTTTTACAATTAGTAGAAATGTGCTGATGTTTATGCGGTTGTAAAACTTTTACTTAACTTTCAATTTTTTTATAATAGGAGAAATGTGTTTGCTACCGTCAAGAATTATATACAGGCGGGAGTGGATTCGTCTACTGGCTTCTACGGTGATTCATGCAGATGATATGCATCTATACTACAACATGATTTCTTTCCTGTGGAAAGTGAGGATATTTGACTTGTTAAAATTTTTATCAGACATGCAGATTTTGGCACTTTTTTATTTAGTATGTGGTCTATATCTTTTTGGTAGTCAGGGCTGCTTGTTCTGCTTGTTCGACTCAATTGTTAATGTTCATACATTGACATTTAGGGGCGGCGTTTGGAGTCATTTTTAGGACCTTTGAGATTTTTAATCCTAATTAGTGTATTTATTGTCAGTACCGGTGTTTGTGTGGTTATGTTGAGTTACTTGTTGGAAGTAATATTAGGTTTTCATGCGTTGCAACTGATGAGTCAGTGTGCTGTTGGTTTTTCAGGTAAATCTTTGTTTTAATCGGTTTTTTTTTTGTTAAAGTGCACAAAGCTGCAGTGTATTCCGTTTTGAATGGACTCTTGTATTGCTTTTTTAATTTCTTTACAATCTAGGTGTTATCTTTGCCCTCAAAGTACTTCACAATTACTATTTCCCATACACCGACTCATCATTTCTTGGCTGGTTCCCGATTCCTTCACGTTACACATGCTGGGTTGAATTGTTATTAATTCAGGTTATTCTATAAACTGCTTCATGTCATAATTAGCCTACTGCAGATAATTGAAGGAGAAATTTTAATTATTGTATTATTGAGTAGCTGATTTTTTCAGGTTTTGACTCCAAATGCTTCGTTTATAGGGCATCTAGCTGGAATCATTGTCGGGCTTCTGTATGTAAATGGTCCTCTTAAAGCTCTGATTTGTTGGCTGGAAAACCTTACAGCAATTTTACTCGGTAAGTTGGACTGGTTAGTTTTTTCTGAAGTATAATTAGTTTTCAAAATTATTTTAGTTTTTGAGCATGATTTGACTGTTTTTTGCAGTGTCAGTTCTTATTTAAATTGGATACATATTTGCAATTCCCAATCGGTTATAGGAGGTGAAAGTAATTGAATTTTTGGAATTGGCGGTGGCTGTAAGGACTTTTTGTGAAGATCCACATTCAGAGTAAGGGCAGGAGTGATTTTTTTGCTTGTGGGCAATACACAATAAGGGAAGCGAAAAGTTGGTAATGGATGCAGGGGTTGAAGAGACAAAGGGGAACTGCGACTTGAGAGCTGTTTCTTTCTGACAAAACTGGAACTAGCAGTTTCCAAAAATAGGCTGATTTTGCATAAAAACCTAATTTTTACTTTGGCGAGAAACAATTGAAAGAAGCATAATTTGCAGGCAGCCGGGGTAGTGGACTTTTTTGTGGTTTAAAGTGTTTTGTTGAATTTTGAATATGTCATATCACTTTTGTTATTATGACATGTTTCAGGTATACGGACTGATCGTAACCGTTTTTTTCAGACAAGAAGGGACGGATCTCATTTTTGGAGTTTTGATGCATCAGAAGAAAGTTAGTTTAAGTTCTTTAGCTCCTAAATACTTCAGAATTTGTTTACTTGCAAAACTGGCTTTGACTGTAGCAGTTTACAACTTTAGGGAATTACCTTCAAAAAGGGTAAAGTCCTTCAACATTTCTAAATTGGTTTCTTTGAAAGTATTTTAGGGGACTATTCGGAATTTACTGCTGGAATGAGTGAAGAAGAGCAACTCAGGTTTGCTCGTGAGGAAAGTCTACGAAGACGGTACCAGAACTCCCCAACTGCTCCTCCGTATCCACCCTATTAAAACCCTCAGACAATGACGTCATCAATTTAAAATTTTAGGTTTTTATTTTTTAATACTAAAGTACGTATTACTCTATCAAAGAAAATAACCAATTTCATTTTTCGAACTGGACCTTTCGTGATTAGTTATTTCTAAATTACAGGTGGGAGGGGGTAATTCTGAAATGTATAACAATCTTTATGCGTATAAATGTTTTTTTTTTGTTTTTTAGTTATGATTTATTCTTCTTTCTGTGAGCCTGACGAAACTGATCTGACAGCGAATTGAGCTGTTTAGAATAAAAGTAGTGAGGCAATAGCAGTTATAAGCTGTTGAACAGCAAAATAAAAATACTATTTTCCAATTTAAGATTTTAGTTCTTCTGACTAAGAGTTCTTCATTACCGGTAAAACATTTCTTTTGTAAATTTTTATCAAATAGGATTTAAATGTTGTTAACGCTTCAATTAAGTTTGTTTATTTTTTTCCACGATTACCTTATTTTTTTTTTGCCCAATAACGTCTTGTTAATGGTACACATATCAAGCGTATTAGCGAGGATGCGTTGCCCTTAAGTTGTTTGAAGTCGGTATGTTCGAGTAACGTTCATAAATCGTTGAATGGGGGGATGGTCACAATAAGTAAGAATATCAATGCAATCAACACGATGCTTTATTATTTAATGGCTATTGGTGGGTTAAAAACAAAAAATGAATAGAAGATGTTTTTAAAAAAATTAAACATCTGAATTATATGTTTCAGATGCAAGAGTTCATGTTTTAGGAATGTCGAAGATAATTATGGAATTCAGTTTGCGCACAGCATTTCAAGATTGATATGTTGATGAAAACTTATTAATGGACTTTAGAGTTCCTGACATTTACAAAACTTATTGACATCAAGAGTGAGGTAGTTACCTCCATTAAGGAGGATATTTGATGGAGTTCATATGAACCAGGTTGGCTCTGAGAGTATACACTGTGGGTCTTTCGCATTTCATTTGTAGATAGCGTGTAATTTACCTACCCGCCTGGAACATTTGCTAATATGTACATATTATAAGATCGAACCTTGGTGATAACCTGAAATGCAAGAAGCGCTGGTGTTTTTAAGTTACAATTTTTATAATATAGTTGCGGAAAGCGAAAAATATTAGAACTGTTAAAAAAGGAAGAAATTTACACTATTAAATTTATTTCTTAAATTTGTCATATTCCTGGTGGTGGAGCGCAGGACCATGCGATCGGCCTTGTCGAACGGATTTTAATCGGACTAGTGGGTCACTCTCCTCCTATAAATATCTACCAATTCAAGACTGGTGCGTCTGAAGAAGGAAGGTTAGAAATGCGGTTGAGATAAGGGGCAAAATTTGTTAGGTGAGCAGATGATGGTTATTTGCTTTTTTCTTTCATTTCTAGTAATTAACAGTTTCATTTGAATCCAAAATCTTTTGTTATTTTAAACGCAAGAAAGTTGATGGTTAACCCTTTTATAACCATTACGGTACTGAAGGAAGAATATTTCGTGAATCTAGGTAGTTCTGAAGGTGGACTTCTAAAACGTACAAATTGTAACATTTTTTGGAACTCTGTTTTATAGTGTCATATCCCTTAATTCTTGTTCTTCATGGGTTTTTACTTCTAAGAAATCCGTTATTCCTAGAGTTGTTGCAAGGTCTATTAAAATACCTTTTTGAAAAGTTTTTCTGGACTGCTTTTTGAATGAAGGATCTTTTCACGCGTCCATCGTGGTTTGGATGATGTGTTTGGGCTATCGGAAGTTAAAGTTCGCCTTAAAGAACGTTGAGTTAGCACGTGACTGGTCAAACTTTCAATTTTTTTAATAATTTCGATAAATCTTGCAACCTTGCATTTAGACTAATTGTCGGGTAACATTAATCTAATTACCTTCGCATTAACGGATTATTACATCTACTCGCTGAATTAGTTTTTGCATTTTCACTGTACCGTGAATACAAGTAACTGCCTGAAAATCCTTTGCATTTAATGCTGTTGGAGGTAGTCGCTAAACTGAATAAGTATTATGCCTATCGAAAAAAGAAGGGCACTGAATATTATTAATTTGGTGAATATTTTCTTCTCTCAGGTTCACATTTAGTTGTGCTTATTTACTGGTTAGTATGGTTTTCTGTACAAATTCATCTACAATACGATTGTAACAAGTGAATATTTCAGGTGGATATGGTGTTGTCATTCTCAGTGAGAGAGTTGTCATTCTTTTCGTTATTCTCGTTTTTCTATTATTTCTTTAATGAGTAGTTTTCTTTATTAATTTCGTTTTTTTGTTTCGTTTATTTCACTTTTTTTTTCTTGGCTCGGCTTTTTACAATGAGCAGCGACCGAGCTTTTATCTGTTTTAAGGGCTTTTTTCGTCTTCGCGCAGAAGAACAGTGATTTAAGAAGGATGTGTGGAACAAGCTTAGGAGCATTCCACTTATAGGCGGCGTCGGTTCTAAGGCAGTGTGAAAATTCTTTTGTTGCGGAACCAAAATCACGATGATGCGGTTGGCTAGCAACTTACAAGAATGCTGAATTGATTTCAAATTCAGCCCTTGTTTACCTAGCTTATTCTTAGAAAACGCGGATTTTTTGACATCTTTACTTTTTCCAGAATTATACCTACCTGTTTTTCTCTTTCCTATTGGTTTTTATAGCCCTTGTTGAGTTATTAGCTGAGATGTGACGTTGGGGCTGATTTTCATTATTACTAGTTTTGTTACTTTTTTTTGCAAAAATGAATTTGTTAAGGTTGGGGGATTTTTTTTGTTTTGTTTTCTACATAGACATTCAAAGGAGTGTGTTCTTAACAAAGGTAGAATCTCTTAGTGCGGTATCTATTCTGGTTCCTTTTTTAGCAAAGTTATCATTAGTAAATGCAAATAGGTTGGTTCTTCGCGTGATCGACTAATTTTTCTGTTCAATATTTGGTGTTGGTCGAGTATTTGTAAAGAGTTTGCTATTGTTGTGCTTGCCGCAGTTGTGGCTACGTGCTGCTTGCTGAATTTTTTGCACTTTTTTGTTCTTTGCAAAGGGACGTGCAAATTAAGGTAAAAATTATTAACCTCTGAATCGCGTTCTAGCGAGTACCTCAGCAAGAGCATTAGATTTTAGCAAAATTCAGCAACCCTCACCTAGTCACTAATATGATGAGCAAAATGACGCCAAAGCAATTCCAGAACTCTCAGGATTCGTCAGAACGCTTTATTTTAGACTTACACCAGCGTTTTGCAGCAGCGATCAGCAAGAGCCACTACCGAATTCCTCTGACTTACACAGAGAAGGACTAGAAGTGGGCTCTTCTGTGCTGATAGGCACCGAGGTCGGTCGGATAACCAAATCAGAGATGAACTTGCCTATAGATAGTTGGCACACAGGGGACGCCCCTTTTGCCGTTCACTACGGTCGAAAAGTTTGACCGAATTTTTGGGATTTGCTTTATTCTTTAGTCGTCAACTTTCGCAGAATTACTGAAGAAGAATTGATATAAACGCTTAAAAACTGGTCATTTTTGTTTACTCCATTAAATACAGTGGTACAGTGGTCTGCAGACGCGACTGAAGAGCAGCTGTCTAACTGTAGCTTAAAATAGTGAATTTCTATTTTCACGTTTCGGTAGAAGAGGTAGATGAAGGGGTTTTTTTCTTTATATTAATTTTTGGCGAAATTTACACTTGAAAAGTACGGTGTGACAAGTTTAAAAATGGAATTTGAACTAGAGGGAAGAGTTCATTGCAATTATAGAGTTTTTTACTAAATTTGTTTCCTGGCCAGTAAAACAAACAAGTGTTTGGTAAACGAAAAGAATTGTTGAAGTTGATCAAAATAAAAAAAGCATAAAAGGAAGAGGTTTTATATTTTCTAATAAAGATCTTTGGAGGAGCTAAAGGAATCATTTTAAACGAAAATTTGCAAATGAAATTTTCTAAAAAAGGAGGCAGCATAGATACTTGGAGTCTAAATGATAAGAGCATTTGTGTCAATTAGTTCTCTGACTCTGTGTAGCGTAGTTCAAGCGAAAATTTGATTTTAGGGCTTGGAAGGCATTAAGACAGCTACGTTAGTATTGGTTGCTTTGACTACATGGTTTTTAAAATGGTGTCCTGAAATTTGCTTGTTCCACTTGAAGTCAGAAGGCAATAACGATTAGAAATAAACGGGAGAATTTTTCACTTAAGTTCCTCGTTATTTTCGTTGTCTCAACGTTCCGCTTTAGTTCCATTTTCACTCTAACATTTATGGTTTACTAAGTGAAGTTGGGAGCTGACTACTTTCTTGGAAATTTTAAGTAACATACTTCACTGAGGATCGTATTCGTCAGATTGCTATTGATGTAACTGACGATTATTTTGTAGGGAACAATTTTCGGCCGCAAACTGGAAGCGCAATTGAGGACTGAACGGAGGGGTACAATTGCGTTGACATAGCGTTGGATGGGAAAAGAAAAGTATCTGAGAATATTATTCCTTTCAAAAAAATTCCGCGAAGCTTACTCAGATTTCCTTGGGCTTATGTTAATTGTTGTGTAGTTAACAATGTTTTTTTCATCTGGCGATACATATATCGCGGTTAAATAATTTATGTAAATCCTGTTTATCTTCAGCGGGATTCGTGGTGTAAAAGAATGTTTTTCTAGGCTGATTTTTTCTTCAGCCTCTCCTCCCCCCTTTCAATAAAAAAAATATGTATTGAAAGCAAGCACGGTAGAATTCAAACAAACGTTGTTACTTCTACTCTGCAACTCTGCTGACACACATAGTGCTCGTTTTACTTGACCTTTGTTGAAAAATATATAAATCCACGGATTTACGCATGAATTAAGGTTACCAAGTATCATGCAGTAAGTTAACAGTGTTCTACCTAAAACTTGCAAACATTCAGTCACGGTTGAGTTATCGGCTGTGCTATAGGTAACGTTGAGTGAGTCTTTTGTTTCTGGTGTTGAATTGTAATTGGCGTAAAAATTAAGAGTGATTTTTTACTTATTTTAAAAAAGAAAAAAAAATCTTTTTAAATTTGCAGTTTAAATATTATTTTTTTGACTACCGGATAACTGAAGTTATGCTTACTTATCAGGCCTTCATTAAGCGCATTAATAACGTTGCCAATACAATATGGAGCATATAGCAAAAAATTGCAAACTACGATTGTTAAGGTTAGCCGCACAGTTTGCATGCGTTTTTTGTCAAATTCTGATATCTGACGGCGTAACGTACTTTTACGTAGTCCATCTACATAACACTGTGTTTGAAGGCTGAAAAAGAATATAGTTTATACGACTTTAATGGTCGGGTGTGCCGAAAAATAGAGAGGAATTAAACAGAAAGCTGCTTTTCTAATTATAATTTAGGGGAGGCTGCTAATTAGCTCGTTAAAGCACTTACTACTTTAAGTTTGTGGTAGAGTTCTTTTTTTCAGCTGTTTCTGGTAACGGATCGGTGACACGTGATGACCAAACAGCACGACAAACTCGGTAGTAAAGAAACGAAGTGATCAGTGATGGTAACAGCCAAGCAACTGCGTTAAAGCTGACAATATACCAGAACTTTTTAACCTTCAACGGTGTGGCGCCGTATGATCGATGTGAGAACACTGTTTGGCAGCATGTAATATTTCTGACCTTTGTCACTAATATACTAAAATTGCAACAAAAAACTGTTTTTTTTTCTTGGTTTTTCAATAACCTTTAGTGTAACATCAATTTTGACCATTTGTGTGTGCACAAGAAAAATAAAATAATAAAAAAATTTTTCTTTGATGCTCTTTTTCTGTTTCTTAGCTTCTTCTTCAAGAAAAAAAGCATAAATTCAAGATGAAAGGGCCAGATGGAAATGTATTGGAAAGGACAGAATAATGGTAGCTTTCGTTTTGGTTTATATTTTGAATCTTGAATTCGTTGATAGATCAATTGCAAAAGAAAAGCTATTAAATTGTTATGTGGGCAAAAAAACATCAGCAGGAATACAGACAGAAGAGAACGATATTAAAAGATAAAAAATCAACATTTACGTAGTGAAAAAGTGGACTAACCCCTTTTCCCAGATATAATATTGAGGAATAGAACATATGAAAGCTAAGCTCCAAGCAATGGTTGCTAATAAATTCGGCATTTGATATCCATTTGCACGATAATGTGCTAACGGACGACATATTGCCTGAAAAACCAGACCACTCCAAATAATAACAGTAATGACTTTCAAAACGCTAAAACAGTATTACAAAATGGAAAAAAATTGAACTCCCCAATTAGCTGATCTCCATTCTTTTTCACATTTTTAGACACTGCAGTCACATATCAGAAAAACCTCTCAAGAAAAACAACCCCGTTCCTGTACTCTTCATTTCTGCATTTTCAGTCCACGAACTTCTGATTTCATAATTGCTTTAAATTTGCTATCTGCCAAGATTTACTAATTTTGTAACAGAACGATAACATTTTGATTTATTGGTGAGAACCTTTAAACTAGCATTTCTGTTTGATTTTTCTGCGATTATTTTTTTTTATTGCTTTCATCTTTCAATATGTAATCAGCTATTTCCAGTACTTTCTTTGAAATAAAAAAAGCAGTAAATGCTGCAAAAAACCCGTCTTACTGCGCTAAAAAGTGGTCTGTAAACACTTTTGTTCATTTACTCTACTTAAAAAAAAACTGTTATGCAGTGCAATCAACAAAAGAAAATTTTTTAAATTTTATAAGCCAAATAACCGGCTTAATATAAAAAAAATTTCCAAAAAGTTTTTAAATTACTTGAAAACGATCAGCGCTAATTGCGACCAGTAGGAATGGACTGGCATACAGCGGAAATACCTGCAGAAACTTCATTACTGGACACAGCCATTCAGCAGTATCGTATTTGTACAAAATTTCAAGTTCCACAATTCCAGTACCCATTGCCAAAAATGCAAATAGCAAATCAGCAACGCATGTATGTAGCAGAAGGAACTGAAATTGGTTATTTTAGTACAACTAGTTTTGTTCATTGTGGTATCAGGCAGCACAAGCGGTACAGTAAAACTTGAGCAACTGAACAGTGAGTGCAGAACTGAAGCTGAATAAGGATAACGGATAATTGCAGCTGGCGCAATGCAGATATAAAAAAAGATGCAAAGCAAGAACGTCAAGACTATCTAAAAGTGTTTTAAAAAAAAGTCAACAGTGAAATTCTCTGTTTATGATTTCTTGTGGTTCTAAAAATGGTAAGATAATAGTTCACTTTTCTCTGCATTTTCGTTTGCTTTTGGTGACAGATCTGCGACTTTGGTAGCGGACAAAATATAAAAATACCTATGCGACCAAATAGTTTTTATAAAACTCTTTTTGATTCAATTACTTCTCTTTCCTTTCTGCATCATTTGTTAGCTGAAAGTATCGTCAATTAAGCTCAATACTCTTCATTTCTAACCTCATTCTTCTAGTTTAATAGTTTCCTTAAACTCAGTTTTCTTCTTGTGACAAAAAGGAAAAGCAGAAAATCAAAAAATTGCACCTTAGGCTTTTTGCTCTCACTTATTTTGTTCTCTCTTAAAAGTCTGCTTCGGGAAAAAAGTGATCTACCGAATTTTATATTTAGAGTGCACTTAGCTTGTTTCAGCAAATTTAGAACGATAAAGAAAAAAATCTAACAGACATTTTATCTCATTAATACTTCTTTTTGTATTTTTTATTTATTTATTCATTTATTCTTTTTTTTTTTTTGGAAGGGAGGAGAGGAAAAGAGGGGAGGCAGGAGGAAAGAATTCTCAATTTATTGACTAATGTCTGCAGTCGAGAAAAATAGAAGTCCAATTAATTTGTCCAATTAAATTACTGCTGAGACAGCGGCTTATTTGTCACTTAAAGTGTATTAATGTGAGTTAACTTTTGTGTAACTCGTTTTATATTTTGTTAGGAAAAAGCTTAATACTGATGACGAATAAGCACTTCATCTCCCTGATATACATTTTTTTTTAGCATCAGGTTCATATTTTATCGAATTCAAGAAGGAAAGCCTAAAAATTTGAGATAGATATTTAAGCACCAAATAAGTTATAATTGAAAAAAGTGTTCTAATGCACTTGCTTCGTTTCTGATTTTGCTGAGACCAGCAGCAACCTCAGAAACAGCAGATACAGATGCTTTTTGATTTTAGCATCGGCACAACACGGTCTGTTTGCTACATGCATCGGGCTATAAACAGACGCCAACCTGAACAGGCGACAGTTTTCGTCTGCTAACAGCATTACCACGAACGATAATCAGCACCAGAAAAGCGTTACCGAAGATGGCCAACACCATTTCAAGACCCATTTCACCCGCATAACTTTTTGTTTGCCCATACATTTTTCTCTCTTCTTACTTCCTCTTCCCGGTGTTTTCCTGCAATCAAATATTTGTAAACTGATAAGCCAGCTTGTAGAATATGTTGTTTTCATTACCACATCATTTCTTTTTCTCGCTTCACTACATCACTGAAGATTTCCTCGAAGAGGAAGCCGCGGAAACGCGCATATATACAAAATAATACTGACAAAATTAATAAAAATAGAAATAAGAATAACAATAGGAATAACAATAATAATAAAACTAACAATAACAATAACAATAACGATAACAGTGACAATGACAATAGCAATAACAATAACGACAACAATAGAAATAAAAATAATAAAAATTAAAATAATAATAATAATAATAATAATAATAATAATA
>UXUI01009313.1:460-14529 GCA_900576705.1 Enterobius vermicularis
CAATAAACTTATTTTTGTTGTAATAAATTCTGATTGAAATTATGCGATTTGTTATTTCTACAAAACATTTATTGTGTACAGTTAATAGACAAATAAGATTTGCATAACTGAATGTATTAGAAAAAAGAAAAACCAAGCATCCACTTTTTTTCCTACTCATTTTTTAATGTGTATAAAAATGTTTCGATATTATATTGCAGCAAAGATAGTGTGGGTGGAGGTGATAAAGTTAAAAAACAAAATTTTTGTTTGTGTACTGAAAGCTGATAAATATTTTGTGATTATCCGTAGCGGTTGTTGATAACGATGGCAACCACCTGTTTTTAATCGACATTCAAACCAAAACCTTTTGTTCTTTTCTGCTGATACAAAGTTTATTAAGTGAAAGGTGTGAAAGCTGAGGTGAGGGCATTAATTGAGCTGCGTTATTATAATACAATAATCGCTACTATAATTACCGACGACTACTGTAACCGACTAATTACATTTTAGAATTGTCAATTAACGCTTCCTTGTCGTAATTTTTAACCAGAAATAGCGTATAATTAAACTTTAAGGTTGTATATCTTCATCGACTATGTACAGAAGAAAATTGGTGGTGTAAAGTTCACTCATCAACCCGTCTTGTTTATCTACTACCAACATTCAAAAATAATTTTTCGCAATAAACACTCATCAAAGCATCGCTCCACATATGCCTCTGTGCACAATAAAATTAACATCGCATTTGAAATCATCGATATATCTGTAAGCAAAACACATATCTTTCCCCTAATCGTTCCTTTACGCTAAGTAACTCTATGACTAAATTCTTCAAAATTTTCCAAATGTCGCCCAAATTTTTCTTCTTAAAAGTTTTCGATCTCTACTTTCCTCGTATTATATTTCACCGGCACATACTACTTCCATAAAGAATTTTATAGCAAAAACAGTTCCTTATTCTAATGATACAACTCCATGGTCAACGATCAAGTTCCAAAAAAAAAAAAGTTGTTTTATTCCTATGGCTCTGTTAATTCACTACAAGTTGAAACATAAGACCCTAGCTGAGATAGTGTACACCGCCGAAAAATACACACTGTTTCAATACTACTTATTCTCTTTCCAAACAAGCCTTAGCAACGTTTTTGGTTACTTCGCCCGTTGAGAGGTAACTGTTTGCTCCTTTTTCAGTTCCACAAATCCGATCTTCATTGTCGCCTTCTACAGTCAAAATTTTACTTTTATATTTTGGATGATCAAAAGAATTTCGTGTCTGGATTGAGTTTACCAATTATTTAAAGAGCTCATGCGACAAAGTTTTTGAAGAATGTTTTTTCTGGTAGCAACTACACCACGAAGTTTAGAGTGCAGAAGGTGAAAGCAAAATGAACAAATGTGAGAACAGAAAGAATGTTGCAAAAAATTATTGCCAACTGCAATAAATGAAAAATAGGAAAAAGTGAAAGATTAGAAAACAACAAAATTTTTCATTATTGTAGAGTTTCATACAAAATTACCTCAAGTTCATGCTATGGCTTCCTAATATAGTTCGGGAAAAATTTCCTTGACAGTAGTCTGATTTATATGAAAAGGTAAAAGGAACATATGAATAACACAAAGCAAATATTTTCAGAGGCAAATATGAATGTGAAGGGATTTGTCAACGGTAAACCGGAAGCCACAAATGCTATCCCTGAGAAAGACGAACAGTCTAGAATTTTCGTGAAATTAATTACTATTTAAAACTTTCCACTGGTCACTTACTAGTAAATACGTTGAAACGGAAATATCAAACTAAGACTTTGAAAAAAAAAAACCAAAAAAACTGTTCTGCACTTTACCGCAAAACATTTTTGTCCATTGGGTTTTCCTAGTCTTATCCCTGTTTTATTCTTACACATACGAAACTCTTCAGCTACAAACTCTGTAAGCTATAGAATCAATCATTAAAAAATTAAACTAAGGTAGAATAGTAAATGTTGATAAGAAAATTGAGACGGTTATCCATTTTCCATTCAACCAAGAGTATTGTCAGAGCACAACAGCACCAAGGTTTACACTTTTGCAAATTTCTCGCAAAATCCTTCCGTCTCAGTACTACGAAAGCTGTTTAAAGAAAAAGTTGAGCAAGCGTAATGCTCATCTGCTCAATTCCTAACGTTAATAAACAGCTACTAAATCCGAAAAAATTTTCTTTCACCAACAACGATCGTTGAATCCCATCGTATTTCCCAGATTCCTGGAATAAAGTAATCACGACAAAGAAATCATAACTTTCAACTGACTCTTCTTGAAAACAATTTTCTTAATACTTTATTGTCAGCGTGAACAAGAGGAGTAGTTTTAACTAACAGAATCACTAACTACGCAGGTAACTAGACAGCAGTCAAAAGCAGAGAAAGCAAATCTATCAAACTTAGCAGCGTCCTGTTTATCTCTATTCAAAAATCTGAAGTATCACTGCTTCAGAAATGCGCACAATCCTTTTCTCCTTCTCCACTCAATCAGTCAACAACCAGACTGAATCCTGTACTTCAAAGTTACGATACGATTACAAATTTGGATGAGAAAAATTTTAGAAATACCCACTTGTTTAAAATGATGACTTGGCCAAAAGAACAGAACACTTTAGTTGCAACTTTCATTAGCACATAAAGCTGTTTATAACCTTTAGTACATTAGATATCACAGAAAAAACTGCATGCTTCGAATTCACTTTGCCCACTACAGCATTTACTACCCTCACTTTTGAACTGCAAAGTTTTTTTCAGATCGGATCTGTAACGAAAAGATATGTAGCAAAGACGTTAAAACGAAAAAGCAGTAAACAGTGGCAGCCCAAACTGATGCCACTTCTCAGCAAAAGTCGAAATAAATTAATTTCCTAAATTTGGAAGTAAATTGGGTACCAGATCAACAAATATGTGTCTGATTGCGGCTTAACTACTTTATTCGTACTGAAGAACGAGCTGTTGTCTAAACTTCCGCAGTGTTAGCAGTAAGTCTATCGCTTTGACAGAGGAACGTTGTAATGTAATGTGTCTATGTTCAGCTTTCAAAAGTTCCCTTTCCGTAGTCTTTTTAGAAGGGGCTTTCATCTTTTCTGAATCTCTCTAACTGTAGTCGCACATCTATTTCCCCTTAGCAGTTAAAGATACAGCTGATTATTCACACTGTTAAAGCAAAATTGCCATTCTTCACTTAAACAGAAGTTTTAAAAGATCATACAAAGCGTCAAAGTAAAAATTGACCAATGTAGCTGTCAGAACTGCAATGCTATAGCAAAACAAGGAACTCTACAAGTGTCACCGAACCAGAACAAACAGTTGGTTAAGTGAGTAAAAAGTAATGAGAAATCAGGCATTCTAGGCGTGAAATACCAAAATTATAAAGTTCTCAAACAAACAAAAGAGTAGTTTGGCAGTTTTTAATGTAAAAAATTTACTGTGGTTTTTTGCTACCATATAAACGTCAGACAGTTTAGGCCAAAAAAGAAAGTTTTTTTTAAAAATTTTTCAGTAGAAAAGAAAAACATCAATCTTTTTCGTTTTTCATTAATTACTGTAACTGCTCTAAACTATTTTGAAACATCCACCACTTTTTTTTCTCGAATCGAATAAATTATTTAAATTTGAGGAATCTGGATTACTTCAAATTTGCGCAATACAAAACTCGATTAACAACTGACAGGAAATACAAAAAGTCAAAAGAAAAAAACAAAAAAAAAAAAAAAAAAAAAAAAAAAAAAACAAAAAAAATCAAAGCTTCTATAACCCATTCGGCGGTAACAGCAGTAAATTATATCCACAGATTATATAAAATTTTTGAAACCATAGAATTTTTACATATTTCCTTAAAATTCCATACAATTTATAAATAAGAGCTGCTGACAGCCTGAAAAGTAAGAGCACATAATACGATGGCGAAATCTTCAAAAATTTAGGAATGCTTGTAAGGTACAGAATAGTTAATTTTATGGCCGATGAATGAATTTCAGATGTTCCAGAGAAGATTTAACCGAAACAATTTTTCTGAACAACAAATGGCCATATGAACCGCCGACAGTTGAAAACTGGGCCGAGCTGCTATAAATAGCAATAAAAATTGGAAAAGAGATGTAGAAGGGTCTAACAATATTCTTTATTAGTTGCTTTAAAAAAAAAAAAAAGAAAAAAACTAGTCGAGACACACTGCCAACATTAATTCCAGCCGGGAAATCTTGTCAAACAAAACTGGAAAAACACGATGGGATTTTTTCTTGGGTATTCCTCCCAGCCTAGAGCTGTTCTGCAAGTCCCACAATCTTAACCTTTACGTGACTGAAGCTTTCTTGTACGAAAATAAAAGAAATTAAAAATAAACAGTACAGACTAGAGAAAAACATATCACATCAACAGTATTAGGTATTGCAGGTAGTCAAGCGTATTTTTCATCCTGCATTTCCCTTATAGCTGCTGATTTAATTATAAATGCAAAAGGGCCAAGCTTTTTTGATCGGCCTTCAACTTCACGAGCGTTGCGACTAAGGATGAAATCAGGCCCCTTCTAAAGATCTAGAAACCTACTTTGAAGGATGTGAACAAAAGATTCTAATACATTTGTATCAAGCCCCAAATTTCAACCTAACTGGGAAATCAAACAATAAGCATTTCCTGAGCAACTTAAATAGCCTTAAAACTATTTCAGATCTTGGAGACCCAAACAAGCTCCCACAGAAAAAGGTCTCGGTATTGTGGAAGTTGATTGTAAGACAGAAATGAAATGCGCTAATGGCAAAATGCCACAAAGTTATTGCAGCTAAATAGTCGAGTACTCAAAAAAATAGGAACAAGAAAGACGTGAGATAAATTTTATTCAGCAGTCTTCAAGAACTATTGCCATAAAAGTAAAGAAAAGAAAAGCGTAAATAGAAACATACAATTATATCCACATTCTATACACTTATTCACATAAGTAAAGTACAGGTTGTACAGAACGATAATTAAGACAGCGAGAATATACTTAGGCCAAACTCTTTCTGACTCATACATACATACATAAATGTACACTTATAATATACATCCCTAAGTGTTAATATGAAAAACAGAGAAATGAGAGATCAAAAACTAAAACACGATGCAAATCTATAAGTACAAGTACAACTGAATCCCCTTAAATTTGTCTCAAAATAGATTACTTTAAATGATTTCAAAAAAAGTTACTTTAAGTTTATCTTTCCCACAGCCAATCATAGAGATCCTTTCCATTGACGAATTTCCCGTTTCTTCGCCTCGTCCTTCGCCTGCAAAGACTAATGCAAATAATTTCACAAAATTAGTTTGTCTCATGTATCCTAATTCGACGGTTAGATCAAAAAGACGAACAGACCTCTGCATGAGTGTACGACCGTAATCTGCTGCTGAATGCTAAGGTATTTGGGGAAAGAACAGGGAATTCAGCTATATTGACCTTCAGCCTACGATTCTTTAGCCTCTTGTCTTCTGAAGTCATCATTGGCGGCCGGCATTTACAATTAAAATGGAACTCTTTTGGCACAGTTGGTGAAAGTGGAACATTCCACTTGATTTCCTAAAGCAATAACGTGTAAGAAGCGCAGGGAAAACTCACGGGAAATTAAACAACGGCTCAGAAAGTAAGAGAATAGCGACCTTAATGTGCTTTGGATAATACCGCAAGGACTGCCGGAAATATGCCGTACAGGGAGACAACAGGGAGGTGGAGCAAGATGCAGTGCCGACTTCAAGCTTATTGGCTGTTGCACTCATTACCAAACAACTAAAACTAACGCAAAACTGATTAAAATGTCGTATGATAATGTAGTGATTAAAGCAGAACCAGTTGTCCCGTAAAACCTCACTAAAGAAGTTACTGTCCTTATTCTATACTCCTTTATTAGAAATCGAAGCCTTATTAGAGTTTTAAACATTTAGGTGCCCTAATCTACGTTTTTTTCTTTTAAACCAGCAGCTCATTTTTGAAGAATATGTAGAATTTCAAGAAAATGCAAAGAATCCCAAGGTTCTTTGAGCTGCAAAAAATCTATGAACAATGACTGCTGGTGTTAGGGTAAGACACATATTACAGTAAGATTTAAAGTAATAATTCGGGAGAAGTGTAGTACAGTTAAACCAAAAACAGACAGGATTTTTACATTTGGTAGACGAAAATACAATATAACATTAGTATAATCTCGATGAAAAAAATTTTCTTTCGACAGCCATTAAAGAAGTAACTTCTGAAACATGTTTAGCATACAACTTTAAAGAAAAAAATCCAAAAGAATGTCTGAGACGAGATTTGCCATCAAAATACGTACTATACTCATCTACCACTTACAAAAATAAAATAAAAAATTGGTATAACTTACGGAAATAAAGCCAAATGGTCATTTATGTAGCTCTGAGTAACTCAAGAATAAAGAAAAGAAAACATGAAGGAATAGAGGTCCCGTCAAAATAAAGAGATAAGAGAAAATCAGAAAAAGAAAAATGATAATTAAATAAATAAATAAAAAACCAGAACACCTGGTCGATCAACAGAGAAGCAACACACCAACCTCATGCCTCAATTTATTTTACAATGGTCCGTCATCAGATCTCCAACCCAAGATTCAGAACTGTCTTGTAGCAGTCTTTGCACCAACTTCCCAATGGCAATTCAAAGTGAAAATTGTGCTGCACTGGTAAAAAAACAAAGTGTAACAGCCATATTTCTTAGGCAAGATTCTCGTCAAAAATATTGCATTCTTATTTTGGTTACGAAGTTTTTATTCTGAATCTGTCAGGAGAATGCCGGAGTTCTATTGGTGGAGCTCCTGCAAAATATAAATAATGTGCTCTTGTACCAGTCCTAGTTCCAGTCACGTTGGAACACCTGTGTATGGAGACTTGCTTCTGTAGCCCTAATTGTGTTGTATTACATACGACAACGTTATGAGTCATTCGTCTTTGTTTTGCTCGTAAATATTCCTGTTGGCCGCTTGATTTTTCTATTTATTAAAAAACTTCAGCTCACAGTTAATGGAGTTAAAATTTTTGCTTCGTCAGATAAAGAAATTTTGTCATGTTTTCATACTACGCTCAATAAGACCGTAGATCTTTAAGAATAGAATAAAAGTTATGGATGTTCGTTAGAATCTCGTTGACCTCTCTTCTTGTAGCTGACTTCTAATCACTGCTGTATGTTAGTTATATGCGTTTTGATTTATTTGCTATTTTGAGAAGTGAATCCTTGTTCAACTTATTTTTTTAAATATTCTCTGTCTGACTGTTGAACTGGTTTGATGAAGAATTTTTTTAGGATAGAGAAATTCTTGTAATGTCTTGAGTGCCGTGAACTTTCATGTGAAAAGCCCGAATAAGGGGCACCAGAGCTGCAAGCCGGCTTTTGCTTCGTTTCTTTCTTCGAATGGAACAAAAGAAAGTTTTCTACGAATGCTTCTTACCACTGCACTCAGTTGTTTTTTGGCTTTTTGGAGTCTTCTTTTCCTCACAGATTTCTACCTAAGAGCAAACGCTGTTCATTGGTATATCAACTTTGCCGATCATATTGGCCTCTCTGTGTCATTCTTTCAGGTTTGTTCACTGTATCGTCTTTTTAATAATTTTATAAATATTGTCTTTGTAGCATAAATTCCCAATTACGAATAGGTACCATTATACCGGTTGCATTCGATGTGCACCGGTATGTTTTCCATGATTGGGGAACATTGTTTACAGTGCTGATTGGTTGGGATTCTGCCGTACATTTCGTCTATATTGACATATATTCCGCTGATTCTGATTTTTAAGAATAAATTATTCTAACTTCTCGTTTTTAGTGGGTCCGTTTTCCTCCATATTTCCATTCCGTCAGCCATATACATTTTACCCTTTGGGCATTTTGCGCATTATAGTTAAGAAGCCTGACGAAAAGTTAGGGTGTAGGTTCTCAGAACTATCGGGAATGGAAGGAGCAGAAGTAGGACTACAGGAAAATATTATCTCGGAAATTTTACGAAAGAAAGAATTAAAACTTTGAGTGTGAAGTGGGTTTTTAGGAAAAATATCTTGTTGAACTCTTTTAATATTTAGGTGCCTTAAAATATTTATAAAAGCTATGTTTTTGAGCACGTAGCAAAGAAGATTTTCATGTCATAGTGAGACAGGAAGTATGTGACTTGTGCTGCCAACTTTTTGCTTGTTTGACTTTATTAAATGTCGAGCTAGAAGTATTAAATATCAGTCACTTTCTGTTCTTTAAATATGCTGTGCGCTTTTAGATACGTTTTTACACGAACAGATTTCATCAATCTCTTCTTTACCAGCCGCTTGCTGCATCTAGTCCCAGTAAGTATTCATTAATATCTCGAGCTGTTTCTGTTTGGTTTACGGTAGGCGCTACAGTTTCATTGATTTGTTTCTTCGGCGTAACTATTTTTTTGACGAAGCTTCTTTGGGATGTTTTTGCTCCCTGGTGGCCCAGCTACCCATATCCTGAAGAGCAGCTCGTTCCACCAGTATTTCACCTGAATCAGGTTAAGGATCATGGCTTTATAAGTCATACGCAGCGGCAAACTGAAAGCGAAGGTATAGCTTCTGATGGTTATTGGTTATCTATTGTTGAATTTTATGCCAGTACGGAAGGTTTAAAGCATTTGTAACTGATTTTAGTCGGTTTAACTCCCATAGTTCCTGGAGTCAATATTCCATGGGAACATGTCCCTCTTTTTTTGCTGGTTTTGACTATTGTTGGCGTCGTCCATGAACTGGGACATGCAATGGCAGCAGTTGATGCTAATGTGCCTGTCAGCGGTTTTGGCATTTTCTTAATTGCTGTCTACCCAGGAGCATTTACTGAAATGCAAACAGATGCACTTGGTAAACCCTTGACATTACTATCTTATTAAGTAAGAAAGAAAATATTATTAGGCTGTATCTATTAAAGGCCGTTCATCTTCGGCTCAGAAAATGCGCATTTTTGGAGCTGGAATATGGCATAATCTAGTCCTTGCATTTTTTGGATATTTGCTTTATCTTGTCGTGCCTTATGTATTAGCTCCATTGTATTTACGTGGAAATGGTGTCTATATAAGAGGTATTTCTTCATCATCTTTTTATATCTATTTTTTAACAAAATCTTGGAAATTAGTCATCATTCACTATAAGTTCGTCTTCTTCTTCAAGATGTAGACTTGCGTTCTGGATTGAGTGGAATGGCTGGACTTCGCAAGAATGATGTTGTATATAATATTAATGGCTGTGCCACAAAAAGCACCGCAGATTGGTATAAATGTTTGGCTGAAATAAAAGGAACTAAAGTTGGTTTCTGTGTTCCAAACGAAAAAATTTTGCCAGGTCTGGCGAAGAAGGTAATAGTATTTATGTTGTTTTCTGATTCAATTGTTTTTTGCGTTGTTTTACTTTATGACGCATTGGATGGAGTACTTGTAACTTTTTTGGTAGTTTGCTGATTTATTGAAGAATTGGTATGCTCTTTAAGCATAGTTACTCTGTTTTATTTTTCTTCCTTTTCTACAGATAATTACGGTTTATTGTTATATTCTGGTTGTATTCAGGTGGAAACATTTGGTGGTGAGATGCACTGCTGCGATGAGTTTCAGGATGTCTCATTATCGCATATCTGCTTTTACTTCAAAAACGTTTCAGCTGCTGTGAAAAAAAAAAAGTTTTTATTTGATTTTCCATTGAGTCGAGGTGTTACGCTGGCACCAAATTTGGCTGAATCACTAGGTTTTAAAGCAGCCCGGAAACGAGATATTAAGGTTGCTTAGAAAGTGCTTATTTTTTTGTTTCCGAGTTTTGTGAGGCTGATATTCAGGGACCTAATACAAATATAGATATGAATCTTCTGTTTACAGTTTTCAAAGTAAGGTTTTAGGCGCTTGAGAGGAAGTCTAATTTTATCCTCAATCGCAACGCTCGTAAAGTTGAACAGGGATCAAAAAATTTTGATGCTTTTGCATTTTTAAGTAAACCAACAGCTATTAAGAAAACCCAGGACGAAAAATACGCCTGTCTGCCAGCAAGACTTGTTACTGGTGACATATTATGTTATTCTTGAATTCTTTTACTGTTTCGCTTTAATTGCTTCAAAGATTTTAGCTATGTACATTTTTAGACTATGAAACTTGCAAAACACCTTTGGACTGTGCCGGATACCCGAACGGGCCGCAGTGCGCTTTTCCGGCTTTATTTAATGGAACTTTGCTGTTGAGGATTAATGTTGGCAATACATCGCGACCAATTTTGTTTATTGGAACAACTGATGAAGTTTATTTTTTATTCGTTTAATGTAACAGAATATGTAATTTCGCAAAACTGCTTTACTTGCACTGTCTGGAAAGAAATTTAGAATTATAAGAATTTCCCAGATTTTAAGTCGATTATTTCATTAAAGTGGGCTATGTTTGAAGAAGTCTTTTATCGTCAGGATGATTTCTGAAGGTCTTTTTGACATTGCTGTTTAGTCTCTGATATTCCTATTTTTTTAGCTGGTATATTTCGTGAAGTTGAGCGATTATATCCCTTTATACTTTTTTGCGTTTCCATGGTTGCCATATGCTTCTGAACTGGTTTCGAAATACCTCGTTACGTTTTCTCTGGGTAAATGTCCAGGAACTTTTTTTGTAGCTGTATTTTGCAGTTGCTCTGTTTTTAATGGTTAATGGAGTTACAGCTGGATTACAGCTCGCTAAATATTTTTTTGCAGCCGTTGCATTACTAAATGCGGTTCCATGTTACGGTCTCGATGGGCAGTTTATCAGCGAAACAGTTATAGAGAGTGTTTTTGCTCAATTTTCAACGAGGTGAATTGTATTTCATTAAAAAATTTCGTTTCTGGTACGACTGAAATATACTAAGGCGTCTGTTATTTTTATTATTACTTTTCTGTTCTTTTCGGAATGACTTCAGTTTTCTTTTAAATAATTAGACAGTTATTATTATCTTTTTTCAATGTTTGTCATTTCAGGCGCCGCCTTATTTTACACAAATTTCTAGTTTATTACGGGGTTGCAATTCTAAGTGGAAATTTGTTAGTTGGGTTTGTTCGCTTTCTTCGTCCATATCTCACATGACGCAAATTGATCTCATGAAGGTAATACACGAATCATTAGTTTCCTTCTGTCGTTGGTGTAACAGTTATTTGCTACTAATTGGTTGTCATGTATAAAGTATGGAGTAACATATTTTTATACTAAATAAGCTGATCAGCTTCTTGAATACTTGTTATAGCTCATTCTTAATTCATAAATGATAGGGTAATGCGAGCTTTTAGTCGTTATATTTTTAAAGGTCAGTTTTTTTTTGTTGTTGCATTTTTTATCCTGTACTTTAGTTGTCATAAGCATTAAAATTTGGTTGTAGTTCTCAGTCCTTCGTTGCGGTTACTCCTTGTCCGTCAACCGCGTAAAATTATTCCTTAATATTGTCTGGTTTTGGAGGAAGTGATTAAAATGATATCACTTAATTCTTTTATTATTCCAAAGTGGGGCGTGAGGGAGTCAAAGAAACATTATTTAAGTATGATTGACCTCTTTCGATAGTTTATAAAGAGCACCTTGCTACTAAGATTTACTTCGGAAAATTTGGCTTGCAAATATCTCATGTAAATAATCGTAGATAGGTTATCAGATAATATACTGGTTCTTCGAATATTTTTTGCGTTACTGAACAGTGCATTGCATTTTTGAATGTTTTTTTTCTTTTCTCTATAGTTTCATTCTCTTGCTGGATCTTTTATAAAAATTTCTAATCGCAATTCTACTTTTTCGTGCTCACTTTCTTGTAGGATAGAGATTTACTAATTTGGTGCAATTACCGTCTGTTACAAAATACGGTAACTTCAGGTTCACTGCAGTTGTAGTTAAAAATCCAAAAACAATAAATCGCAGACAATTTTCTTGCAGTGAGTTCTTTATATTACTCAGGTGATAGCCCGTATTAATCAATTATTTTTTAACTGCGTGTTTTTGTTAAAACGCTCGAGTTTTGTACGGAGAGGCAGAAAGCTGTGGAAAATTTTACTATAAGTGGGTTTTGGGATTAAGCGTTGTAATGACCGTCTCATTTTTGTAGATGACCAGATAATAAGATTAGTTTTTATTGTTTCTGGATTGATATATAAGTGTGGGTGTTGCCAAACATTTGGTTTAGATGCTGTCATGGATTCAAAAAAATGCTATTTTGTGGTTTTTCCGAGTTTTTGATTTTTTTTTATGCTGGTGCAATAGTTTGGTTTTTCGAAATTTTGCAACGGAAGTGCAAAGACTGTTTTGAGCTAGCTTTGTGGAAGAAGTCTCGTTGAAACAATGTTATGACAAACATTTATTATCGTGTATGTATATAGGGGTAATACTGTGATTTACAGAGTCCGCCAACTGAATACCACCTGTGCGTAACTCGAACATCGTCGTTAGCCAGTCCTATAGGAAAAAAATGTAAAAAGCTCTAGAAAATTTCTTACTGTTTGAATTTGCGCTTTTGTCATTGGCGCTTCTGCAAATCTCAGTTTTTTGGAACTTAGGAAGTCTTAAATTAGAGGTGAATTTGCAGTTTTTTTTTAACTTTTTCTCAGACCTGGAACAGCCTGCAAGAGCGGAGTTCAACTTCTATGAGTCAGTATACGGTAAACGAGAAGAGTTTTTTTCAGATAGTACGTTATTACTAGGAATGCTGGAGAAGACGACAGGTGATTTTTGACTAGACGGGAAGTTTTCAACAGTATAATTGTTTAGAAGTTAAACGAAAGATTAAAGCACGAAACTAAAACTTTCAGGAAGACATAGGGTTCATGTCGCAAAAGTAGTTTTAGGTTTTTGCTGGCGCTACTGCGTTAGCATCCTACACTGCAGATTTTTGTATAGTCGCTTATTTAAGCTTCTTCTTTTTGCCTTTACAGTTTCTTTCACAGTTTCTTATGCTTTTTTTGTTTCTACTTACTCTTGCTTGTGGTTGTCGTTAACTTTGTTTTTTAAGTTGCTAAAAGTGGCTATACTTTTGCTTTTTTGGGCTTTTTAGCTAACCGGTTCTGTGTTTAGCGTCGTTGACATTTCTAACAACGGTTTTTCTGCAAAAGGGTAATGCATACCAGTTACGCCACAATGGAATTTCTTTGTCTGGAAATAGGAGGTGCTGAAATTAATTCAATGAGAGAGGGAATTGAAAAAGCCATATGAAAAACTTGCGTAGGAAGTGTGAAATCGTTATTTGATCGCCCTTTACACAAGAGACTCATCGCTTGTCCTAATTTTTTCGAGGGGTGTTTTATTAGCGGGGTTTTTTATGCAGTGCTCTACTGTTGCATTCAAACAGAATTAGTTTCTTACAGTGCACAGAAAGTTTAAGTTTTGACAACTTGAGGGGTTTTTATAGAATTTTTTTATTTTTTCAGGATTACCGCAGAGTGGTGTACCTGACGGAGTTTTTTATACTGTACATCGAAAATATTTTTTCTTGGTTTTACTGCAGACTTGTACTGTTGCATTTTGCTCATTAAGCTACTATTTAGTAGCTAGTGCAAACGAATTAGCAGAGTAAAGGATAGTCAACAAGCTAGACCTAGATTAGGCAATAGTTTTTGAGGCCGGGTATTATCTTTTCTAATCTGCGTTAAACAAGATTATTGGCATATGGGTTGATTTTGATTCTACCGTGCACAAGAAGTTTGTCTGAGTTCTTATACTACCCGCTGTCAAATTTAATAGTTTTGATAGACGCTTTACTGAATAAAGTTTTGGATTTACAGTTTTAGGTGGTGCTTATTATGTTGGAAATCCCCTTAATCTAATTCTAGGAATTTTTCACTAAATTTCTTTTAGATCGTATTTTTAAGTGGGGGAAGTCATGTGATCTTGGTGTTATTTGAAGCATTAAGGAAGAGTCTGGACTTTCTTATGGCGACAAAGAGGTCTAAATTTACTTTTCAAGTTGATGGGAAGCTATGCCTTCTTTGGCACTAGAGGAAGGAAAATCTGCGCACGAACATGGAAAGTGGTGTTAGAAATTCAATGCATATACTGAAAAACAGAAAACGAAAAATTTTCAAGATAGGGAGGGGGGGGGTGGAAATACGATAATTTCGCAAAC
>UXUI01009315.1:7838-18919 GCA_900576705.1 Enterobius vermicularis
TTGAAAACAATTTGTTCAAGGTTGCATCAGATACAATAGCATTACAAAAAGAACTTAACGAAATTTTGTCTATTTTAAGTTGGAATATTAAATCTCTTCCTAATACACTGTCAACTGCAACTTCGGACACTCAAATTGTAGAATTCACCAACAGCCCATTGTACTGAATTCATACGCAGGCCTTTCCTACAAAGACAAGTGAATCGCCTAATAACTGTATGCTTGAATTGTCACCGGAGAAAGTTAGGGAGATCCAATTTCTCCCCGTGCCCTTTTGCTAAGAATCTTAAAGGGTGATCCTGTATCCATTTGTACTGTTATCATATGTGCATTAATTTTCAAGGTGACAAAAAACAGACCTGTCTTAGGATTTTCCGAAACTTGATTTACTCGTTGTTTACTTTTTTTATGCCTTGACGCACCACGTGCTGGGTTTGACTTATTTTGAGGACTCGCTGCAGTATGTGAGCTATTGTTATTCGATTCGAACTTCTGTCCTCTTGCTGTAGCACAT
The DNA here is from genome assembly GCA_900576705.1 of Enterobius vermicularis. Taxonomy (NCBI): domain Eukaryota; kingdom Metazoa; phylum Nematoda; class Chromadorea; order Rhabditida; family Oxyuridae; genus Enterobius; species Enterobius vermicularis. The sequence goes on from UXUI01009315.1 coordinate 8,353, forward strand.
CTTGCTCTACAGACTTTTCCAATATGACCCTTCCGATGGCAATTGTGACACTTAGCCTCCCTGAAGTTGCAGCTTTGTCTTTTATGATTACCGCCACAACTCAAACAAGGTCCATATTGTGCCACGGTTGCGATTTGCGGCAAGGAAGTTGCATTGGTCGATAATTGTGCAGTGGTTTGTGCAGATTTAATAAGACCCGAGGCTTTAATACGAGTTGCCTCCGTAGTGATCTGCTCCTTTTTTTGCGCTATGGCCAACGCTTGCTCCAGCGTGCAATTTTCTATCTCAAGAAACTTCTCACGTGGCTGTGAGTCATTACTACCCATAGTGAATACCAAGGCAAGAGCAGGCACGTAAATATCACCTAATTCGCAAAACGCTGCTTTCCTTATAATCAATGTAGCAAATTCCAGATAACTTTTTGCCTCCTGTTTAAGATAAAAAAAATGATATCTTTCAAAAAAAAGGAGCGTTTAAGTCTCATACATCCCTGTTAGCTTCAACTTCAAATCTTTATACGACAATGAAGTTGTCTCTTGGGGCTTCACAAATGCCGCCAACGCTTGATAAACAACGGAAGACAGTGAATTCAATAAGTAGAATCTCTTATGATCCTCATCTACCAGTGAAATACTAACAAAAATGTCAAACCTGGCTAACCACAAAGTAATATCATCGACCGATGGATCAAACCCTTCTGGTGGTTGCGCCACAATATGAGGTCGCAGTTTTGTTCCAGCCGATCTCATCCTGATCGCCTATCAATAATTGTTATTCCAAGTGGTAGTCTTTTAAATCGACAAATAAGTAAATTATTTTTTGCAGGAGTCTTATAAAGATCTTCTAACCACAGGAATCGTGCAACATCGCGGTCGAACGGATTAGTTTCTAGGTGTAGAAAAGCGTTTTCAATGTCCGATGCCAAGACATACTTGCCTCTTCGTAATCTTAACAAAATTCCAGAATGGTTTGGACCTCTTAACAAAGCTTTGTTAAGACTTATTCCGCTGTTGTATGTGCTGACGCTTCATATACTATACGTACTTTAGTGGTATTTTTTTGTGGAGTAAGTACTGGTTAATGTGGCAAGTAATGCGCAAGATTACTATCATTTGTCGAATCCTCTAGCTCATTTGTACCCTGATTTAGCCGATTTCTAACAGTGTTACCGCCGTGATAATTCTTCTTTGAGTCGCAGCTTATTCCACATTGACCGCAATCGTCCTATGCACAGCCCAAAATTATCTGCTAGTCTTGGAGTAGAATCCCTCCAAGACCGTTTCTTTCGCTTGTCTTTTGTATAATATTTGGAACATTGCGTATTTCTGTGATTCTCATTACACAACTGCTCAATTTCTTTTTCATAATCTCCTCCCTTTTTCTACCTCTAGTTATATTTATGTTTGATTTTTCTCTTCCCACATTATCTGGTCGAGTCTTGCGTCCTTAATTAATTTCTTTAGTTGTGAAAACTGAGCTTATTTTGTTATTGTTAGAGGGCACGGTTGTTCTAATTATCTTTTGCTGACTTAGCTCTTTACCTTGTGAAGTTTCTTTAAATATTTCCTAAAAGCTTCTTTTAGCTCAATCATATTCCACTCCGGGTCCTCATACCGCTGTTTCTTGATAAAAATTAATATTTCCATGGATAGTTTGCTTTCTACTATGATTTTTATCATTTCCTGGTTAACATCTGTATTAAACACTTCTAATTCCTGTAGAATTCTCTCAATTTTTTGTATTAATTTTGTAACTCCCCGTGGCTCGCCCACTGGAAGTTTATCTAATTCAGCAAGCAGAAGCCTTACACCTCCACTAGGTTCATCAAATCACTCCTTCAGAAATTTCTTAACTAATTCGTAATTATTAGAAGTAATCATGTATCTCTCCACTAGCTCTTCAACTTCTCCTAGTAAGTTATTCATTAACTGGGATAATTTTTGCGTATTATCTAAGTAATTATTTTTGCCTGTATATGTTTCAAAGGTATTCCAAAAGAAGGGCCAACAGTCAATTTTCACTAAAGTCAGGGATGGCTGGAGTAAATAAATAAGTGATTCCTCCTCCATCTCTTTTATCTGTCAATTCTTGCAAGTTTTTCTTGCATTGTTTATAGCTTCCAAAATAGCTATGGTTTTCTTAGCTTTCCTTAACTGCTCACTTCTTAAAGAAACCTCCATCAGTACACCAAATTGTTCCTATTCATTGAATTCTTCCATGGAAGAATTTATTCATTCGTCATAGATATTTCTTAATTGTTCTGGACTATTTCTTACGAGTTTTATCTGTATCCTTCCTTTATTCATATACTCCTTCGATTTTCTGATTAATACCGTGCGGTCTTCTTTCTCACTTGACTGTTGTAGCTTATTAATTTTCTTGAGACCCTCTTCAGCATCTTTAATTTCCCTTATATAAAATTCTCTTAAAATGTTGCTCATTTTTTTTGTTCTTAAAGTTAGTGTTTTTATATTGTTTGAGCTACTTCCTGACGACTAGATAATTTATTACATTTTCGCAGTTACTTTATGACGACTGACGTTCTGCAACGTCACCTAATTCAACCAACAACTTTTACAGAACGAATAAAAGCTACCAAGCATCATAGGCCACGAAACACGTAGGATACCGCAATATAATTTTGCCAGTAGGGCTTATTTCCGGAAAGCAACCAACTTTTACCTATGCATATTGGTGCTCATAACCGTTTTCCTACGCAGAACACCTAACTTGTAATTCAATAACACCAACTTACATCGACTTGTTGTATTCCAAAAACGTTTTTAATTCTCGAGTCTCTTAAGTTTTAACACAAAATCCCTGTACCTAGAATAAAAAAGCGTTCGTTAAAGCTGCTCTAGCTAAATTGCTAACAGATCAGAACGGTCATAACAATAAAATTTCAACTCGCTCACATCCACTGAAAAATCAAATTTTATTCACCCAGTTCCTTAGTAATTCTAAAATAAGCAAAAAAAAAAAAAATAAATAAATAAAGTACGAGATATGCAGTCACTTCCTGACTAAAATAACACCGATTTAAAAATGTCCACTTTCATCACCAAAGAACGACTGTGAGTACAGTAATACAATAACAGTAATACAATAAATTATATCACAAATTAAAACGAAAATCACTGCTTCAGCAGTAACTACCACTGCACCCAGATTTCCTGATACAATACAAACTGAAACAGTGCGAACACAAGTTAATGAGGGAATGATTGAAGAGGCAGAAGAACACGAATTCCAAACAGGATAGCTGGCGAAACACCATAGATTTTTGGGCAAATCATAACAGAGCTATGTATAGAGTAATTTACCGCATTATGACTAGCAAATGATGATGACAGTAAGTATAAAAAAAATTCATAGTAACTTCAGTATTTTTTCAAGAAGAGCAGCTTTTGTGACATCGCTAAGGCTCCTGAACTCCTCAGTATTCTTTAAAGCTTTGATATCCATAGGGCTTTTAAACGTTCGCACACAAACATCCTTAAAAGTTTTCTTATGTGGAATCAAACACTATAGATAATAGATACAATAAACACAAAATGCTTGCGTTCCAAGCGCAATAACTGTATTGAAACAGAAGTCTGACTGCTATAAGCTAAGCAAAAACCAAGACAGTATTAATAAAGGTCTTCAAAACAATCACTCACATGAAGTTTCGCAAGACTATATTGATCAGCCCATAACAGCTTCGTTGCTATAGAAATATCATCAGACCGCATTAAAAACCGCTCACACTCATCAATAACGAATTGGATTTCAAATTTGTCTCCCAACTCCAAAAGAAACTCGACGTTCTCAGCTGAAATTATTTATTTTTAGACCGGCTCAATTCCACTGATGAAACACGCTAGACGATTAAGATTTGCAAAATTAAAGTAATTCAAACTTGCTGTGAAAAATGCTACAGAAGTAACACATTAGGCAACCTACTCGAAAGAACAACTTACCCCTAATATCACAAAAACAGTGTTTTCCCAAAAACCAAAAATGAATGGTTGGATCGAAGTGCGACAGATTAAAGTCGTCTGAGTAAGGGAAAGTTAATTAAACAAAATAAATTAAAAAACTATAAGCGGCTGCACCTGAAACAGGCTTATGAGACGGATATACAACGTTTAGCAGTTCTACAAACTCATCGAGGATGACATCTTCAATTGGTATTTCTTTTTTATCTCGTTCACTGAACCTCGAAAAAAACAGTGCGTGAAATACTGGTGAATAGAGGGCCAAATACTAAAAAGATCATTAACTGCAGTTTACTCTTGAAGCAACAAACCTCTAAAGTAAAATTTACTACCATAAACGTAAGTCAAAAACACATGCTTTAAAAAGGTTAACACTAAAAAACTAAAAGATTTCACAAAAATATCGGTCCTCCAAGCCTTCCAAAACAACATCCGGACAAGAAAATAATTCTTGAAAACTAAAAAGATCCAGCAACTACAAGAACTAAATTGCGACATTAAATTCGAATTCCCTCTGTGAAGAACCACATTTTCAACAAAACTATATGAATTATGAGTACCGAACCTAAAGAACTCGCAAGATGCGGTCATTAAGAAAGATTGCGAGAGAATAGCAAAAAACTTACAGCTTTGCTAACATGTAGCCTCACTCCGTCAACAACAAATGTCCCATCACACACGTACGGCTGAGAAACTGTGAAATCAAAAGTGGGGCTCCTCCTCAAAGAAAAAAAGCGTAAATACCAGGGGATAAGATAACCGACTAAACAATCCCAGTCCCACGCCGTACCGCAGAAAAAAAAAAATCAACAGACACACTAACCTAACACCAACAACTTTCTGAATCGTAATATGAGCTTCAACAACGACTCGATCACCACGTATGTATCCTTTTTCGGGGTTTGTGATTTCGTTCCATTCCATAAATGAGGGGAAACCCCAGTTATTCGAGTTGAAACTGAATTTATTCGTAAACTAAAATAAAAAAAATCTAGAATCTGTCACGCTACAGTAAACCTGTTGGGCGATAATGAGCCTTAATGAAGTAAAAATAAGAAATACAAAGCAGAAAAGAGGTCTTTCAAAGTAAATCCTCCTCTTAATAAAAAGTAGATAAAGTGTACAAAAGCCAAAACACCTCGACATTAAACTGCGTTGCTAATGAATAATTGCGATGAGGTCCAGAAAATGTAACCAGATTTAATTTCATATGGCAATTATAGAATGTTCTTACTACACTTAAATTACCTGACGGCTAAAATGGGGTATGTTCGATTTATGCGATATCAACCGAAATTCAACAATAGCATCGCAACTCCACAGAGTAGACTCGCTTGCGGGATTACAGTCAATATAAACACTGAAGAACTTCATGTTACTAGTACGTTTCGTGCACTCCGTCTTCGCAGCTAGCCGCCTGCAACAGATATTTTTGCACTCATGAGCAGATGAAATAAACGTGAACCTGAAAAATAAAATGAACAAACAAAGTCCTAGCAGCCGAATAACTAACCACGGAAGATTAGCGATCATGTAAAATGACGTAGTGACCTTTTGCTTTAATGAGACAAAATTTGAAATATTCAACTTGATAGAACCTTCAGTCTTCGCATCTAGAATGGTAATTAACAAGCTGTCGTTTTTACCACCCAATCCATACGATAAAGTTAGACACTGACAGCATTTTCAAAATTTTATTCTCAAATTAAAAAATACCTCGTCCGCGAGAAACATGCGCGGTATCATCAAAACGTAGCGACTCAGAGCCACAGGCAGCATCGTTAGTAAGATGATCGCCTAACCCTTTTGTAAAACAACCTGAACCCTGCGTCATGTCGCTCAGTCTGGGAAACTTTGAATCTGACATCTAAAAACAAATTACTTCATTGAAGTTACTGCGAATCCTGAAAGATGGACAAAAAAATTAGCTTGAAAGCGAATTGAAGTTAAGTTTAAAACGAGAATTAAATGAAACTCCCTCCCAGAAAACAAAAATTAACGATCAAGAAGTTACGAAAACATGTAAGTACGAACATTTGTAGGACTAATTTTTCCTGAAGAAGATGGGCCATCTTCCAATACTAGACCGTTAGAAGAATTGTTCTGAAAAGTAAAAATGAAAAGAAATCAGAAAAGAATAATCACGTCAAAGAGCATTAAAACATCCTTCTAAATGATATTCCTGCCATCTTTACGTACCGCTCTGACCAGAGAAGTAAATAACTAGTCGAAGAAACAGAAACCAAAATTTGGACAGAAAATGAACAAACTACGAACAACAAGATTTTGCGAATAAAACAGGAACATCAAAAAACTAAGCAACCCGTGAAAAAAAAAAAAAAAAACAGAAAAGGAGAAAGCTAAATTTCTGGGAAAAATTTTTCTTCAGAACTTCAACCTGAAGTGGGCTAGCTACTGCTGATTCTCTTTCACGCGACGGTAACCGTCTTACAAATAAATTTTCTGCATCTTCAATTTCCAGAAGTGCTTCGTCGGCCATGTAACGCAAATAAATGCCTGTAAAATATTCCAACAACACTGGATTGAAAACCAAAACTGAACCAAGAAACACTATGAAGATAGTGTGGAATATGATAAGAATGATCGTGTTATTTACTAAGCAAGTGAAATCAGTACCAAGTCTCCCAAAACCACTTACGACAGTTGCTATATCGATACGATAATAATGTAGCAGACAATCGGGCAAATAATCAAACAAATATGGAAAAATCTTGCAGAAAACCATACACTTTCATACAATCACACTAAAGTTCCTTTAAAAAGTGTTGTTGAAAAACAAGTTAGTTCTCGCTTACACAGTGAAAGATAAAATGAAAAGTGAAACTTTGCAGCATAAACTCCGTAATCACTCAAGCCTAACCAAACTGTTTTTCAAACAGTTAATTTTGAACTGCCGTAACCTTCAGCAAAATCAATAACATTATCTTAAATCGGCTACATTAATAATTGCATCAGGATGCGATTTTCTTCTAATCGGTTACTTCAAATTCAGTGAAGAAAAAACTGTAATGTTGGTGGATCCCGTGTACAATTTGCTTTCTCACGCATATTTTAAAAAAAAGTTCCAAGCAGGAAGAGCAAAGGAAAAAAAAAAGCCAAATATGAAACTTTGGTTGAAAATCTCTACGAAAAGATGAATACACAATACGTCTTTCTCTTTACAAGTTTACCGAAGCCATTGAGCTGTTTAAAAAAAAAAAATCAGATATACGCAGAACTAGATAAAATAACCAAAAAAATATTAGGATGCGTTAAAGTTTATGACGTTGACTAGGCGGTGATCAGTCATCAACGGCAAAAATTAAGCAATTCTTAAAACCGTCGCTTAACTTCTGATGAGAAAACAGGAAATTCTGGCAAGCAGAAAATCCGGTAGTAATTTTCTGGGAAAATGATAGCAAGATGAAGCCGAAAACGAAACTAAGCAGAGTGCATTATATACATCAAACATTTCTAGCCCATAATCTGTTCAGCATAATTTGGATGGTAAAATCATACAGGTATCCCGTTCAACTCATCTTACACTAATTATAGTAACGGCTGAAACCTGTACGAAAAAACGGTAAAAATTATTATCCCACATAACATGACAGATAATAAGATTCCTTGATAAATCGCTATTATAAAAAATGAAATAAGTGCAACCAGAAAAAGAAAACGAAAATCAATGGCGACAAGCAAAAGACTTTTGCTCAAGTCGTAGAAAATAATATAGCGACGAAAAAAAATCAGTTTCCAAACGGAAATACTTTAAGAAAAATATACACTCAAACACAAATGCACTATCAGTTGTTATTCTAAAAATTTGTCATAAAATATATCCCAGTGGTTGTCAATTTTCTCTGTTTATCCAACTAACACTTTATTTTTTTGGCACAATGCGGGCAATGTTTTCATTAATGCGCCTTTTAGCCACACATTAGCAACAGGCCAAGAAGTGCTGCATAAAACCCCAGCAACCACTCGTGTTGACGATTTCTTTTTGGAGTCCGGCCTATTGCACCCCTAAAGTAAAACAGCGTCGCTCCAGGGTTACAGCCAAACCAATCAAACAAACCGTTGCCAATGCGGACACAGACTGCAATAGTGTCGGCGGCATCTTCAGCTATTTTCCCTGGTCCATTGCCACCACAACCAGCGGCTGCAGCAGCAACAACAGCAGCGGCAGCAACACCGCATTCTCCCTTCTAATTGTGACAGCGGCAGCCCCCTGCAGTTCATCCACACACATACACAAACCATACACAAAAACACAAATGTGTAGACGAACAAACGATTAATCTGCCATCGACTGTCTGTAATGTAAATCTATATACACATATACCGAGCCTACCTAATTTAATAGCAGTTCATCCAGCTTATTCACTCTCCTTTTTTAGTATTATTTTCCACTCTTTTTCCTCGCATTAGATAGTGAAGGAAGCCGAGAGTTTTTGATTACAACTTAGGGTAACAATAAATGATCGATTTGTAACTGCGACTTATTAAATAGATATATTTTAGCCATTTTTTTTTCTTTTTATTGCGGGAAGAGCAACAATATCAACGTTTTCTTCAATGCGAATTCGTTGTATGAAAGGCAGCAAATGCAGTAAAGGCTGATACTATCAAAATCAAAGGCCAGGGAAGCGATCTGCTTTTATTGCACTAATTGACCATCACTACGGTTCCACAAGGTTTATGAGTTTTTTTTTTCGCAGTCTCAGGAACTACGTATCCACTTATCTACATCGGTAACTAGATGATATTACTCTGTATATGTATTTGTGAAAAATAGCGCAGTTCTAAAAAGATGCAAGTAGAACCCTTTTTTTTTCAGACAGAATTTCAGTTGATTTATAAAATTCCAAGTGAAAATCAACTAGTGATACTATAACACTGGTATGGAAATTAAAGGAAATTAAAAGCGTGAATTAAAAAATAACTAAGCTAAAAAGTTACTGTATGTTTTTGACGAAAACCGACGGCTCTTTTAAAGAGATAATTACATGGAAGTGAAGAGGATTTTTTTTGTGACATTACTGGTTTCATTTTGATCAGATCTAAACGATTAACGATGTGACTTCGATCTCCATTATATGTACTTCCCCAAAATTACATGTGACAGATGAGTGATGTTGTCATAATAAGCTTCATTACTTGCTGCAATTTTTAGTAAAATAACAATTTTTCTGACCGGAATCTCTTCTTCTATAGTGAACTTACACTCGGAGAATGCAGGTCCACGGTCTCGCTATACTGGCATAAAAATATTGTTTTTTTTCTATATCTCTCATTTCACAATGTTTTAGTGCTCCTAATTTCCCTTTTGTGGGTTTTTTTCGGTTGAAAAGCTTATCTCTTTTTACCAAGGAACAAATTTTTTTAGGTTTAACCAAACAAGACGTCCTTGGAATCCTTCGAAGATCACTTAAACTTTTGTCCATTCGAAAGAATCATATAGAAGTTATATGTCATTTTTATTTTAATTACTGTCTAGCACTTTGCACATTACTGAAAAACTGCAGATGATCTGCACAGATGGATGTAAACAAGATAGATACTTCACTACTTCTTGTCAATTAGTTTAACAAAGATCGTTAGAAAGTATTTAATTGAGATTATTGTGTAAAAAATAAGAACTCAGTAAAAAATAATTACAGCTGCAGTAATCAATTATGTGCTGCTAATAATATTAAAACCAATTTGAATATGAAACTGGTCTGTAAAACGAAGATAAAATTGCGCTATTTCAAAATTTTTTCAAATTTTAGTATTGCAACTTTGTTTCTAATAGGTGGCTGTCCAAAGAGTATTTCAAACAAAAACTAATTTGTTAGAAAATCAGCTTTTTGACTGTGCAGCCCGAGATTATCTCTGAGGTGGGAATTCTAAGTGAAAGCAAATCTTAAGTTTGGGTCGAGAATGGAAGATTTCTTGCTACAGTTCAGTTGAGTTGTGGACTTTGAACGAAGTATGCAACAATCAACTTAGGTAGCCCTCCTTTCAGAATAATTACTCATGAAACATACGGGAATTTCCAAATGAGAAAAAAATTCTGCCGCAGTCAATTATTAATGTGCCGTAAAGTAAAAAAAATAGAATTTTACAAAGCGGCACTAGTTGCAGTTCGTAAACATCTCTTTTCAACTTTGGGCCTACTAAGGTTTGCATGATTGGACCCAATTTACCTTTTAGTGGTGTTTTTCACTATCGTATAAAAACTTCTTTATGAGGTTTTACCTTTTATAAACAGTGCAGATTGATTAATTGACCTGGGTAAGTCTGGACTGTCTAACAGACATTTTTCAGGCCTGCAACGTTTACTGGCTGTAGTTAATCATCTTTTTTTGCCTTATCTTTGGTACAATAGATCTTCCAAGAAAAACAATGGTCCATTAGAATAATCACTTCACATTTTACAAATAATCTTTATACTGGTGTAGTTTTTTATAGAAAAATAACAATTATTAGAGGTGATACTTATAAGATATTTGTGTAAAAAAATTCTGAACAAAATAGTATCCTAAAACTAAAAAAACATTTGACTAAGTGGGAAAGTTTTATAATTATTCAAAACAAAAAAA
>UXUI01009316.1:5394-17574 GCA_900576705.1 Enterobius vermicularis
TTTCTATTCAGGACGATATCACCAACGGGTAGTTACGTTGATATTGAAGGAGGCATCCTGTCGCTCTTAACGTATTCCACACAGAAAAAACAGTAAACTATAAATAACTTTAGACCACTAAGGATAGTCTCTTACGACATATTCGAGCAAGATCATTTCTTGGATTTCCACGGCAAAAATTTCAAACTCTTGCCGGAGATTTTAGAAATCAGATTGAGACCGAGAACATATATATTTTGATGAATGTCAAATTGGCCACCTTCCCGGTCAGTCTGACGGATATTTAGTAAACTGTGGGTTAACTTAAAAGATCATTTGAAAGCCTTTTTTGGTGTAAACTGACATTCTCCTAAAGTCAGCAAAGGGCGCATTTTTTGGTAAGAAATAACCTACTTTGAAAAATTTTGGCTTGTCCCAATTTTCAGAAAAACAAATATTTTTTTTAAAATTTTTAAGGGCACGTTAGCACTATTATTAAGCGCGCAAAGTTCAATTGTACGCCAAGCTGTAAGAAGTCAAATCTTAAATACCTAAGACATTTACAAATAAACAGTGAAAATCTGGAGGGAACGACAGCGGCATTTGGATTTTTAAAAGAATGTGAGAAGAAAAAAATTCTTTTGAAGTCGCGATTTTGTGTAGGCTGACTTGTTGCAAGTACACGAAAATTTTACTATTTTATATCATGGACAGCTGAGAGGATTAAAAGCAAGACAATACCCACTGTTAACCGCCGACATGGACTGTCAGGTATTCCAATTAGAAGAGTTTGATGAAGAAAAAAGTGATATGAATCCAAAAACAACCATTATCAAGAGCTTTCATAGATAGAAACTGAGCACTTGGTCATATATCTGTTACGGAGGCAACCAGACCAGAGCGTTTAACAACAAAACAACTTTCCATTTAAAATCAAAACAGTTTGACTTCCAAGCAAACAAAAATGTTGCGTCGACTGAAAGAGTTATGCTGTCTCGCCTTATCGATCGTGTCGTAACTCATGAAACTGTTAATCCACCATTTTGCAATTTCTGTATACTTCACACAGATCACATCATCATCTGTTTTTACACAATTTGAAATACTGCATTTTTGACACGACTTCGACACGATTTTTGCGTGGACTTTTTATTTAGCTCGTTGATGTAGGAACACTTAATTTTCTAAATTTACGCTAGACAGGCTTTCAAAGGAAAAACCTTTAACACTCACTGTAAAAAAAATTTTAAGTTCCTGCATACGACCATGCAAAGTGAAACCTGCTTTCTCCTCGAAAAATAGAACGCTTTATTTTTCTCAGCAGTACACTTCTGGATCACATTTTCTTGACTTTGCAATCAAGGACTACTTGGTACACGTTGCAACTACCAACAGCAAATTTAATTGAGGAGCTGTTACCAACTCCCCTGATCTGTTCCTAAAAGAACCTAACTTCTGTAGTTTCTTACTGTAGGCAACTGTAGTTGCCAGCGCCTACAGAGCCAACCTATATTCTGAGGGTTGTATGCTAAATGTACAAATGTTGGTTTCGCAATGTTTGCACTGAAGTTTTTTATATAACTCTTTATTGCTCAAATCCTTAGAGAATATTACAACCCAAAGAAGATTTGAGGTATTTAGGCTGACAATAATATTAGAAAGACGCTTCCAACACAGGTCACGCGCCTTAACTAATGATGTACCATGCAAAAGTTATATTATTTTATAAATTATAAAGAACCAGTTAACGAGTCAAAACTTACAAAAGAAATAAACTTAAAACAGACAGATGACTGCCAATGGGCACGATAAATTACAAAACTTGAAATCTAGCCAAAACTACTGAAAGAACAGACGATGGCGATTAGCAACAGCTTTTAAGCTAATTCCGATAAAAATTGATTCTCAACTGACTTATCAAATAAGATTATCGATTAAACTAAACTTTTGACTGTTGGCTTCGCTTAAATACCCTTTGAGGTAGTAGCGAACTACTGTCTACCCTCCGAAAACCTCCCTTCAGGAGTAGTTCAGTGGCCACTACAATGCTTGGGGTGGCCTTTTGCGTGCTGTCGCGACAGTACAGTTTAGCACAGCATGAAAAAAATTTAACTTCTTATCTCTTCCAAGCTTTGTTGATTTGCAGAGAGCGTGCGCACTGACAGGCTACTTAATGCAATCAGCAAAACTGTACAATTGGATATCACTTTTTCAACTGAGATGGAACAGAAAAAAGACATCGAAAAGTATATTTCGACTCTTAATAAAAAACTTCTCTTTATCAGAACAAGCTAAAGTAATTAGAAAACAAAAAAACCTTAGTCATGCTCTACCCAAAAGCTAAAAGGTGACGCAGAAAAAAAAAATTGTCAAGAAATATGATCAAAGAAATTGGATGCGTTGAGTTAGAAAGATTTTCAAGGTCGCTGCCAAAAGGTGCCTGCACTATGCATTAAGTCACCCTTTGACACTAAAAAGGCCTTGCGAAATATGATTAGAGCAAAATCTTAGTATTAGATTGTTAGTGGGTCAGTAAAAGCTATACAGACAGGTCTGGAACAGTCACGAATAAATTAAACGCTTTAAAGAACCGCACATACAAAAAAATGAAGTTAGACTGGCGATCAAAAAAGCCGTTTGGGAGTTGGACACGCTCAAATGCAGTAGCGCGGGTAATTTGAGTTATGAATAGGTAAATGTCAAATTGCACTTCTACAATGCAAATTATTCAAACCTATATATATATAATTTAATTAATTGATTTATTGATTTACTCATATGTTTGCTTATTTATTTATTTGCTCGGTTATCTATTTATTTATTTACGTAAGTGAGGGTATATTCGGATTATCCGTATGTATATACATATGTGTAATTCAAACTACACATACATAAACTACACAAAACTACACATATATATACGTCTGTGTTTCATGACCACTAAGGTACGGCAAGTTGGAAGCCCAGCCCACTAAACACACGTAGTCGGCCTGCGTCGCGTCCACTGGCTTTGCGTCGCAGCTGACCTTTCCCTAATAAGTCCTCAGTTTCGGCGTACCTACGGAAATTCTTTTTCAGTTAAACCAGTCTTCAGTGCTCGTCAGACTTTAAAATTTTTCAAAGATGGCCGAGGGCAGCATGATGGTAAAATTAGTAATTACAGGGAAGCGAAAAAAGGGTAGAAATTTCAGTCCTCTTACGATGAGAGAGCTTCCGTTTTTTAAGGGCCAAAATTTTCCGAATTTCTGCATTCCTGATCGCGGATTGATTACAATAGGCAGAGGGTACATTAAAACGCTACAATATTATAATGTGGAAGGGTTCTGGTGCAGAGCAAACTACAAGCAGTACAAACTTTAACTGGCGAACGATACTGACAGTTTGGCCACTTTGATTATAAAAGGACACCAATTTTGGAAAATTTGACATTTGTAGTTCTGAAGAATCTTTAGACTTTCAACGTTTAGGTTTTATTGTAAAGTACTTCTTTTTCCGCGCTGAGAAAAAACTTATTTCTTTTGCAGTTCTACGCACATAATTTTTTCTTGTCTGAATGTACATTTTATTGTTTTATTGAGGAGTGCTTGCGTACTGGTTTTTTAATCAAATATTGCCAAATATGATGTGAACCTGATGACCTGCAATGTTTGGTACAAAGATAAGGTTAAGCAGCTTTCCTTTCTAGTCTTCATGTTTCAGCAATTGCTACTCTGACTAACTGCAAGCTTTCCTGTTGGTCAAACGAATGGCTGTAAGCCGTAAATGACTCTAGCTTTAGAAGAATTTTTTAACTTTCTTCCATCTCTAATTTCAGTAAATATATAAATGTTCCATTCCACGTCAAATCGCACACTTCCTTTCGTATTTTAGATTTTCTTTAAACTTTGCTGATTAGTAGAGCCTCGGCGAGCATAGAGAAAGCCGCAAAAAAAAAAACTTGAAAGAGTGAATTCTCCGCGAAGTAACACCCCCTCAAAGTGGCGAAATTTGCCAGGTTGCCACTTGAAACGTCTCTCTTTACAGACTTGTAATTTAGCTCGTTCTCAGTAAAATTTAATGCTTTTTTGTTTATTGGATTTGTCATGTCCTGGACTTTTAAATGCATGTTTATTATTTTAATTTTATTAGAAAATCATAGAGCAGAAAATTCTGCACAAAATATGTTTTTTTTAAACAATTTATAACTTCGTTTTTTTTAATGTTTGTTTGAAATTTTGTTTTTGTTTATATAATTTTCCAACGAAATTAAAAGAATAAATATGTTTTTAAAAGTGCAGGACATGCCACATCCAGTCCAATGAACAAAAAAACACTAAATTTTATTGAGAACGGGCTAAATTACAAGTCTGTAAAGAGAGGCATGTCAAGTGGCATCTGGCAAATTTCGCCACTTTGAGGGAGTGTATCTTCGCGGGGCATTCACTTTTCCAGGTTTCTTTTGCGGCTTTCTATATGCTCGCCTTGACTCTACTAATAAATAAAATTTAAAGAAAATCTAAGATGCAACGGGAGAAAAGTGTGCAACTTGGCAGTGGAATGGCCCATATATGTATTTATGGGCCATTCCACTGCCAAGTTGCACACTTTTTTCTCCATATCTCAGATTCTCTTTGAATTTTGCTGATTAGTAGAGTCTAGGTTGGCATAGAGAAAGGCGAAAGAAAATTTGGAAAAATGAATTCCCGGCCAAGTTCCACCACCTCAAAGTCACAAAATTTGCCAAGTTGCCGCTCGACACACCTACCTTCGGAAACTTGTAATTTAGCCTGTCTTTAATAGGATTAAAGATTTTTTACTCATTAAATTTCTCGTTTAAGCGCATGTTAATGTCTTGAGTCTGATAAAAAATCACATGGATACAACAAAAATAATCTTTCAAACAAACTTTGAAAAAAAAAAACGTGTCTTCAGATTTTTTAAAAAATTAATTTTGTGCAGGATTTTTCGCTCCGCAACATATCAAGTTTTGGTAGTAGCAACTTTTTGGTATTGAGAGCTAAAAGCTAGAAAGGAATGTTAAACTGCAAACCACCTGCTGTTTTTACAGTAATCTCATGTATTTTACATATCGAGACCATTCTGAGCCGCTTCTGAAGGCTGCAGACACCTGCTATAAAAAGCTGGTATGCTTTAAATGTTGAAAATTTGTTAGAAAAGTTGCATTTTACATCAAAATATAAACAAATATTATTCTACTTGTAATAATTGGACTTTATTCTAGTGCCTTCTGCTTCTTGTATTTTATTCTGTTAGAAGTAAATAAGTTTTGGATTTTGGAGTCACGAAGAAGTCTAAAACCTACTGCTTCACCTGGTTAGCTAAAACCTTCCGGGGTTTACCTTTGAAACACTATGCTAACTAGGTGAAGCGGTAGGTTTTTAAGGTTTGCCTCAGACTTTTTATGTTTTTAGAGAATCACGACACATACTTTCAAAGAGGGAACGACAAGTTGAGTTTGTGTAACCAAAATTTTAATAAGTACACTGAACATAATCCTAGAAGTTCAGAAATTGCGAAGTACAAGAAGCAGAAAAATCTAGAGTGAAAATTATTTCTAACAACTTTATAGGATAGTAGTTCGCTAATATTTTTAAAAAAAGTACAACTTTTATAACGAATTTTCAACGTGTGAAGCTTGCTGGTGTTTTACAGCAGGTGTCTGTGGCGTCCAAAAGCGGCTCAGGACGGTCTCGATATGTGAAATACACGGGACTACTGTAAAAACAGCAGGTTTTTTTCAGTTTTGCAACGCTTTCTGGCCCTTAGTTCTGAATACCAAAAAGTCGTCATCACCAAAATTTAATATTTTGTGGAGCAAAAAATTCTGCACAAAATATGTCTTTTTTACAAAAATTTGAAGACGCGCTTTTTTTAAATGTTTATTTGAAATGTTATTTTTATTGTATCTATGTAATTTTTTATCAGAATTAAAACGTTTAATCTAAAAATTTAGATCATGAGAAATCTAATAAATAAAAAGCTGTTAAATTCTGTTGAGAAAAGGCTAAATTACAAGTCTGCAAAGGTAGGTGTGTATGCGGCAACCTTGTAAATTTTGCAACTTTGAAGAGGTGTAATTTGACGAGGAATTCTTTATTCCAGTTTTTTTCGCGGCTTTCTCTATGTTCGCCTGGACTCTATTTATCAGCAAAATTTAAGAAACATCTGAGATATGAGAGGGAAAGTGTGCGATTTGGCATGGAATGGCCCATATGTATATATTTGAATATGCTACTGTAAATTCACTGCAAAGTCAAAAAGATTTTAAACAAATTTTTTGGACTTTTAGGTTATTTGTTGAACCGTTGTGACCAAAATGTTTCATTTCTATTTGTAACCACAGAGCGCGTATCAAATTCAAGAACAGCTTTTTGAGAGTCAAATACTAGTTTATAACAACAAGCTGAAGTTCCCAATTGTTAAGTCTTGCTTAAGGCGACTTTAGTGTAAAGAGTGAGGAGAAATTGTTCATTAATGTGCAGCTAGATTTGAAGTTCCAAGAAGGTTAGTTGCTGAATGGTTTTCAAATCAACTTTGTTTATTTCATTGTCTAGTACCCTTATTTTACCAGGAAATTAATTAGAATAACTGGTTCATTACAGATGACTTATTAATTTGAAGTTTAATCAGACAACAGTAAACAAGGTGGTTAGAAATTTAACCAAAGTAGATGACTGTAATGAACAAGAGAGTTTTTAAAACGCAATAGCGACAAGCCGATGGTAATGAAACGACGTAATCAGTAAAACCTGGACCAAGATATTGAGAAAAGTCGATTTGAAGTTTCGCTACAGGAAATCTCTTTGAAACAATTATTCTCGTAGTATTGTAATATTAATAGGAAAATTGCTTGAAATATTAGCACTTTAATATTGTGCATTTGCAAACAGCAGGCACTTTTTGGAAGAAATCACTCATACCAGGGAAATTATAGCTTGCATTAAACTGCTCTAAGCCAAAGAAACTACATATTTGTTGCACTTACAGTTTCAGTCTTCACCGACCAAACCAGAGAGGTGAAGGAAATTCTTACTTAGAGGCTGTTTAGTAGTCGTACAAAATATACTGTGATTCTTTTTCAGTTCTCAATAGAGTTGGTATACTAGATAGGTACTTTATATTGAAGCAGGAATACAAGCGAGTTCGCCGACTCAAGAACCAGTGGGATCCTATTGCCAGCAACCACACGGCTGCCAAAATGATCCACTGTCGAAGGTCGCACAAAGTGAAGATTTTTCTATCTGCTTCAAAACAGAAATTTTTAAACTGCGCATTTTGATAAAATGGACCACTTTGTGCCTCAATTCTTTCTGATTAAAATGATCTGGGAAACGAATGTAAGGATTTACGAAGTACAAGAATTTTTTCTTGCAAAACATTTGCATAAGAAGTCTGGATGGGGATTGGGAGGAAAACTGCCGTTGGAGAAGAACCATAGTTGCGAAAGGAGAACAACCAAATGGTTATGTGCGGATGCTACGCTTTCGTCTTTTATATTTAGCATTTCTGCAGTAGTGAGTGATATTTGCTGCTGTTGTATATCTCATATTTCTTGTTTTGCATACAGTATATATTGATCTATTGAGCGGTAAATGCATTTCGGTGAAGTACAAAAGCTGAAAGGCAGTCATGTAGCTAAAACACTGCCGCAACTGATTCTTACCAAGACAGGATGCGGTGCTGCTCTTTAAAGGAAATAATGCTATTAATAAAGGGAGAAGAAAACAATAAATTGTGCACCGTGAAATGCAGAGTTCTAGTACTCTGGGTTCCGTAGAGGTTTAGAAGAATATGCAACAGTACTGCAGTTGCTTTTCCAGAGGAAATAAATCGTAGTATGAAGAGTAGAAAAAACTTTATCCTGAAAAATCGAAAAAAATTTTTTCCCCCTCAGCAGAAAAATTTTTATGCAAAATTTTACAACAGTTTCTTCGTTCTTTTAAAAATTCTTTCCGCAGTCTAAAAACTGGCGCTGCGGCAGATGATTGACCTATCGTCGGAAAATTTTCCAAGTAGTTTTACGTCGTTTCTTATCTTTCTGAACTATTTGTTCACTAATATTAAGTAAATGCTTGCTTAAATCATTTTGATACAAAAATGGCAGCCTAAAATTACTACCGAATACAGGCGGCAGGCAAATCTCCATATAGTATGACAGGTTTTTTATCGAAAAATGAAGTGTAAACCGTAAACCATATAAGTAATGATTGAAACCGATGAAACTGCAGCCAAAGTATGAGACGGTGAAACAACGTAACACATGCCATAGTTTTCCTCGCGTTTGCCAGCATACTGATCAGTTTTCGCTTTCGCAGAAACTTTTATTTTCAAGACAAATACAGCAGCAAAAAAATTAAAATAAAAATGAGAATTAGTAAAAAAACAATAAACGGTTTCTTTCAAAAAACCTAATTTTTCTTCCTCCTTCCTGCACTACTGTCCTGGAATCAAATTATTGCAGCTGCTAAATTCTTTTTTTTTTTTTTTATTTTGATTTTCTAAAAACCAAACCTTGTATGTGGTTTTCTTGCATTTGTGTATAAATTCTTCTCATTGACGGTAGATTGATTAATTAAAAGATAACTACGACAGCAAATGAACTAAGACAGTGAGATTTCCAGTATACAAGTTCAATAACATTTACTGTTTTTCAATAAAATCTGCTGCATAGCTGACCTATAGTTTTCTGTTTTCATTCACTTTTCGTTTTTATCCCTCACTTTTCTGCTTTTAGTCTAAATATAGTTTGTAACGTTTAATTTATTGCGCTTAACAACCCTCATCAACGAATAATTTTTAAAGAAACAAAGGATAGCAGAGGGATGTGCGTGACTTTCCTGAACATTGATAATGATCCAAACGCTAACTACAAATTGATGCTTGTTAATAACAGAGATGAACAGTTAGATCGAGTGACCAGTGCTGCTGATTGGGAACGAGGAATCCTAGCCGGTTGCTTTTTTTACTTCTACCTTATACTTTAATTATGGGGAAAAGTTTTGACACATTATTTGAAACTGCCTGAACGATAGCCTAAAATTTGCTGAGAAATTGGTAAATATTGGAGGGTTATTCTGAAAAACCTCCAGAGGATTGACTTCTGTAAATCACAACAGTCTTCTGAAGTCATTTCAGGTCGCGACGAAAAGAATGACTGTCGCGGGACCTGGTTGTGCATGGATGAGGGAGGTCGTATTGGTAATTTGCTTTCCATCACGGTTCCCTTTCATCAACGAAAGCTCAATGCTCCTAGTCGAGGTTGGATCTCCTGATCTTTTGATCAGTAGTCTATGTGATTTTGCCCAATAAATTTTAATAAAGACCTAATAAACAAGAAGGGGGGGGGGGGAAAAAAAACAATTCGAGCAGTTCTATCTTCGCAGACGTCTAGGTTTTAGATTGAGTAAACGTATCGTACTACGAGCTCAAATGTTAGTAGTCACTTTTTTACCATTTGCTTAGCAGACAGCGCACGACTTCTTTCAGACCAAATAATAATGCCTTCAAAAAACATTAGCAGTACTATTCATTACTACCAAACACTCACAAAATCTGAGGAATCTTTGAGTGAACTAATTTGAATTTAGACTGCTTCAGTTCTCCCTTTAAATTACTCATATGTCTTATCGTGTTCGACAACCCCAACAACACGGTGAAATTCATTTTGTTTCTCACGTTCGATTTGCAATCGTCATCCCCTAGGTTGGAAAATGCAGATAAGCAACCAGTATGCAAAAATACTGACTTTTTAAAAAGTAATTTCAGGAGTAATCCCACTGAGCTTTCTGCAATCAGGACTGGGACCAAACGAGTTCTGCCAGTCGCTTTCAACTCAGTGCGAAAAGTACGACGCTTTCCAAGTACTCTGCTTACAAAGGTTTTACTAAATTTCGTTGTTATTCCCTTACCATACACTTCCTCAGAATTTAATAAAGTATAAAAACTGACTGTAAAAAACATCACCCATACAAACTTGAGTCCAAAAAAGCCTGAACTCTTTTAAAGGGACGAAGCAGACAACTATGAAATGTGCGGACTCGCCAACCAACTTGTTGAAAAAGTTGAACCTATTATTTATAACGATGGTAAACAAATCCCTTTTTCAAGTCTGCCAGAACCTTTTTCACACGAAGCTCCTTTGTAAATTACAGTTCTAGTATTAGCATCAAAAAATAGCTTTTTTTTTCAAAAGCAACTAACAAATGGAACCTCAATCAAATTTTTATGCAGGTCTACACGGATTTGGAAATTGTCCGCCAAATAAGCCATTTCTGAAAGTAAAAAGAGGCATCGAACTGATGGAACAAGTTGTTGAAGAAGAGAAATCTGATTGCTTAAGCAAAATGGAGTTAATCAATCGTCTACTAAATGTAGTTACAGACCGAAAAATGTTAGCAGCTCGAATTGTCGATATAAAAAAATTCTTAGACTCATCCTGGGGAAAAAACTACATTAATCGAAAAGTCAACCTGTGAACCAGCGCTGTAATTCGACAGTTTGAGCCTGAAAATTCCAAATGTTTATTTGAAAACTTAGTTTGAAATATGAAAACCAACTAAATTTTTCATTTTAGAGCACAAGTTTTACACTAAAAAGCTTTTATTTAACCACCTAACTCAATTTTTAAAACCCCTCGTACTTAAAAGTGAGAAATGTCACTCCCACTGCTACCTCAAGAACTACTCTGTAATTACCACTACTTTCACTATTCAGGTGTTATCCAGATGAGCAACTCCATAAACAGCTTGCCCGCTCTGGGGAGATTTGTAAATATAGAAGTGCCTTGCATGTGCAGTATCCAGACGGCATACGTTTTGGCACCAGGTATGTTTGCTCAACATTGAAAGAATCGTCAAAGATGAAGTATTAGACTTTCTTATACTGCTCCTTAGAATTAGACTCAAACACTGAGGTACCACTTCGCAATGCGACAAAAAAATCGGTCTTAAAACACTTCTGAGTGACTAGTTCTGACAGTTCTTCAGATCGCATACCATCATCTTAGTTGACCGCTCCAACCACGTCACCTTCTACGAGAAGCGGATGGTTAAAGTCCCGAAGTTAATCAGTAACGCTGTTTGGGCTGAAAACGCTTTTCACTTCGATCTTTCTTGAAGATTCTTCTGTACGTCGTTCTAACCGCCCTGAAAAATCTAAATGAAAAAGCGAGTCTAACACCAACGGTCACTTAATTTATCCAATATACCTTTATTAATCACAGAAATGAATGTCTCCCAAATTTCTGTACATACGGAGGAGTCTTTTTTTTCAATAGAGTCTCTCTACAACACACGCAAGAAAACCCAAGTCAGTCTTGGGGAAACTTTTGTTCTTCACCTGTTACCTTGACACTTTAATTATATGCGAATTCTAAGAGAATGACACACCGACTACGCAGACATTCAATTTCACTTCTGTAACTTCGCCAGGAATGTTTCCAAAAATCAATGGAGCATTAGAAAGCCTCATTGTTCTTGCAAAGAAACCAACCTGAATTACAATAAATCATGAAGTAACGCTCCGTTGTATCAACAAGCGCATCTTCTGACAGAACAAAATCTGTTGTAGCCAATTATTTCCATAAATGAAAACAAAAACTCAAATTACCATTTCTTGCCTAGAAGCACAACGAAAATAATTTACAAATCTTCTGATTGCAAAACGTAAGGAATAGTTCACAAAAACCTTCAATCAAGGATAATAAAATAAAGCATTAAGAAAGCGAGACCTTAAACAGCAAGCAGTCAGTAAACAAATATCAAACAACAGAATTGTTCACAGCCAAAAAACACAGCCAGTAATCGGTGACATCAGGTGAACTTCATTCTTTTCTATTACCAGCCCTCAAAAAGAGTACCGTGTCCCCACGCCCCTCATCTTGTAGTTATTAAACAGCACTTACAAAAATCAATTTCGGTAAATTCTCTAATACACAACATCGTAGAGAAGGTCGGCTATAAAAAAACGCACAAAAAAAGCAACACAAGAAAAAAAAAATTGAATCACCAGCAAATTTTTTGTTAGAGTTTCCTCATGCATAGGACCAAGTATCTTTAACAGTAAATTGAGTATTGTAAAGTTGTTGACTCGTATCCATCTGAAATGCAAAATTCAAAACGAAGTTTTAGAGATATGCAACATAAATGTCTAAAACGGTCTTCCCCCTGAAGACCTCGTTTATTTCTAAGAAATGTAAAAAAA
>UXUI01009317.1:5523-16556 GCA_900576705.1 Enterobius vermicularis
ATCTTTTTAAAGCTAAAGAACCTTTAATGGATTTTTTTAGACCTTATATAAAAAGCTTGTTCCCTGAAACGATTTCAAGTGGTGCAAAATCAATACCAACTAGTTTCGCCTCAAAAATTAAGGTAAATCAAGAAATATTCTTCGAGTACCACCAAATTTTTTTCACACTTGCCGCTCTTGAGCTGCATAATTCACCTTTAAAAAATGTTTTTTCTAGGCGCAAGCTAACGGTCTCATCGATTCGCTAATGAGATGTGCTCCGCATTATATTCGCTGCATAAAGCCTAATGAAACAAAAAGGCCAAATGATTGGGAAAGTAAGAGGTAATTTTTAAAAATTTTATGATGGCTGAAGAGCATTTAAGAGCGTTTGCCGTTACTTACTGGATTGTAATCACTGACTTTGTTATTTTTTCTAGAGTTTTGCACCAAGTCCAGTATCTAGGACTTAAGGAAAATATAAGAGTAAGGCGTGCTGGTTTCGCCTACAGAAGACGTTTTGAACAGTTTCTTTTTCGTTATGCGCTTCTTAGTGAGCAAACATGGCCGAAATTCAACGGAGACCCGAAGGAGGGCTGCAAGGCATGTCCTCCTGTTTTGCTGAAGAAGTTTTAGAAATTTATTTAATTGCTCATTTGCTTCTTTAAGCTGCATATTTTCCTTGAGTTCATGAAATCTAATTTAGATAGTATGCAGAGCTGCTAACTTGGAAAGCGATCAGTACCAAATGGGGCTAAATAAGATTTTTGTTAAAAATCCTGAGTCGGTCGGTATTTCCCTCTTCTGCCCATCGTTCATTTTGTTGGAGATTCTCATTTTTGTTTTTACAGCTTTTTCTTTTGGAAGAGTTGCGTGAAAGAAAGTATGACGCATATGCTCGCATTATACAAAAAGCTTTCAAACGCTTCATTGCTCGGAAGAAATATTCGAAAAAGAAGGCAAGTCTTGTAGTTTTCTAATTCAGATATTTTGTTAGGCTGTGGCATCGTCCGAAATCAAAGTCATTCACTTAATTTTTCAAAGCAGTGTCTGTTATAGGAAGAGTGATACTTGTAAAAAATTATTCTCTATTAAATTTTTCTTGGGTGACTGGTAATATTTTTCTTGAGTCTGCTCAAAGATTTCTCTTCGAATACTGGTTGAAATTTAATTTTTTGTTCATAGTCGAGGTTTCCGACTGCGCTTAATAACAGTGTTTAAGGAAGAAGCTAGTGACCTGCTCTTTAATCATAAAGAAAGGAGACGCTATTCAATTAATAGGGGCTTTGTTGGAGATTATATCGGGTTGGAGTATGCTCCTGCACTCCAGATGTTGGCAGGAAAAAAAGAAAGGGTTTTATTCGCTGCCACTGTGGATAAGTATGATCGCCGTTTCAAAGTTCGTTTCTGGAATATTCTTCCGTAGTTTGACTTTGATTTGAAAAAGTCTGTTTCAGCATTGGTGTTTTTAACCAAAATATATTTTACCCTCGTAAGTATGTGCACTTTCAGGTGTCAAAACTTGATCTTCTTGTGACTGGGAAAGCTATAATGTTGATAGGTCGGGAACTGGTAAAGAAGGGTAAAGACAAGGGGAAGTTGGTGGAGGTTTGTGTGCTTTGCTATTATTATTAAGTTCCTCTACTAGAATGTTTCACGAGGGCTTCTTTAATCTAGTTGTTTCTCGAAATTTCAGACAATCGTATTAGTAATTCATATATGCAGGTTGTGAAAAGGGATCTGGGATATGCAGAAATAGAGTCGATTAGCTTAAGTCCATTTCAAGATAATTTTCTTGCCATCGCTGTCCGTGATTCGCACACGTCATTACTAGAAACTCCGTTGAAAACCGAGTTCATAACTGCTGCGAGGTAATACATTTTTGTTGTTCTAGCTTAACTACCACATTTCTTGACAGTCTTTCTCTTGACTAGCTCAGCTTCAAGAGAATAATGGAATTCAAGCTTTTTTTGCCTGGATGAAAATTGTTGAGGCTATTTGTTATGTAATTTATGAAAATTACAAGGTATCATTTGCTCTAGCATGTTTTTATTTTTTCTCCATCCTTCTTAACACTTGGTAACTTCAGTAAGAAGTACAAGGATGTCATGAATGGCGCTGTTCTTCCTATTGAGTTCCGATCGTCTTTTACTATAATACTGAAGAAGAGTCGATTTGGAGGTGGTACTCGAAATGTTATGTTCTCTCAGGAACCCGGCATAGGGGATGCGACCAAAACCACATCGAAGGGGAAGACTCTTCATGTCAGTGTAGGTCCAGGATTGCCTAATACCACTCGTAAGTGTTTTTACTATTGTTATCGATGCGGCAAAAGCGTTGTTATATTTGTCTTTCTGCTTAATTACAGAGCTCCTTTTTCATTTATTTTGTTCATCTTTGTCAATAGTCATTTTTTACTGCAAGACTGATGTACTTCAGGTCCGTCCTCTCATGCTCCAGATGGCGGAACAAAAACTTCACAAAATGGTGCAGTGAGAAGTCATCAGTCCAAGGTCAGTCTATTTACAAAGACTATTTTTGGTAATTTCACTTCTAGGGCTAGATGAACTCAGTTACTGGAAAAGCTTCAGATACGACCAAAAAGACCTGCCCCTCTTCCCCGACCCCCGCTGAAACCGAAACCCGTACCCCTTGTCGAAGCCTTGTACTCTTACGATGCCCAAGACACCGACGAACTGTCATTTGTTGTTGGTGACAAATTCGAGTTGATCGATAAAGGTCGACATCGATATGACATTACCAATTTTCAGATATATTTGAATTTGCCACTTCTTAGCAGGAAATTTCTTTCATTACATTGATTATTTGTAGATCCCTCCGGTTGGTGGCGCGGGAAGATAAAAAATCGAACTGGATTATTCCCGGGAAATTATGTCAAAGAAATTGGTAAATATTGTTGTAGTGTACAAAATTAATGAATAATGTATATCTATGTATATCATTGTGATATTCATGAAGACTTTCAATTAAGTGATATAAGACTGTGAGCCATTCCTGCAAATCTAGTTCGTTGATCTCATGTTGTACAAAAGAAAAGAGGCGAATCTTGCTTTATCAGATGCCTTATTGTCATAGTTCTTTCAATTTTTGAAATATGATTGTTGAGCTGAGTAATGGCAACATTTTCTTTTACTCTCAGTGTTTTAAGACTTAAAAGAATGAGCAAGTTTTTGTTCTGTTTCTCTTTTCCATTCTTGATCTTATTAAGCAATCGGTGAAAACCCGCGTGTACTTTTTAGTCTAGAACTCAAGATTTCTAAATGGTGTAAATGCTGTAACTGTATTCAAGTGCCGCCGACGTAATCAGTTATGGTTTATACAATAAATGGAAATTTGTCAAACACTTCTAAATGTAAATAGACGTTACAAACCTTTGTTATGTCACGTTCCCAAACAGGATCGCTTTAGTTCTTCAACAGTTCAGGAAATCAAAATACATATGCTTCGGTTATCGGAAAGGAGACAAATGGTCAAAATACAGTCACGGAGTAAAGCAGTCTCATCCAATTATGGGAAGATCCTGGGTAACCGTGCTGAGTATTGGCCAAAGGTGCGACTGCTGCGGGTCGGCAAGATGCCGTCTGTGTTGCTGGAGTCTCGAAACGAAAAATTCATATTTATTTTTAAGATTTGCATCCGACTTGCCAGCTTTTTGGGGCTGTTGATGGTTATGGGGTGTTTTCTGGCCTTTACTTTGATGGGTGAAGCGGCGTAAAAGAGTGTTTTTTTGTGCCGTTCTTGTTTTCCGGCTATCGTTATTGGCATTTTATGGGCGTTAACTGTAAAGAAATCAGAGTTTTCGACTGCAACCGCACTCGGTTTCGTTTTTTCTTGCTTTCAGAAAGCTGGTTGCTAGTGTTTCACAATGCAGCCATGTTTGTTTGCGCGAGGGTATTTTCAAAAGCAGGCAGCAAGGTCAATGAGCAGTTTGAAGGTAACGTTTGGAGCTAAGAAGAAGAGGAAAATACGGGAAGATGATGCATTGTACGAAACTTCTCTGACTCAGGTAAAGATCTTGTAAATAACCTGTGTAACAGGTTATTTTCTTTTATATTTGTTTTAAAAATATGCTTTCTTCACTGTTCGACTAATCATGCAGCTTTTCGAATTTTAAGTAAGAAAAACAGTAATAATGATTAATTAGTCTTTGTAAACTCAACCATTCTTTGAATTAATTAAGCTTTTTTGTGGCATAATACTCGATTTCCCTATAACCTTTGCTTGAGGTTTTTGTTCCATCGTTGGTTTAGTCCCGTATAAATGGTACACATCGTCTAAATTTCTGAGAAACATTTGTTTTAAAGAATGCATCATTGAAAAAATATTTTTTTAGCTTGCAACCGAACGAAGAAGCGAAGAGAAACAAAAGAACAGAAAAAGAATTCACTGGTCGTGGTCCTCAGTGTCAGTTCTTGTTAGTGGTCTTTTTAAACGCTTCAAATAGCTTAATTTTTCTTAACAGTAGACGTTAGGGTTAGCTTTAAGAATAATTGCTCTTAGTACTGTTTGATACTGTGTTTTAGCGACTGTTTTTTGTAAAAACTGGTTTGGATTATGTGCATCTGCAGTAAGTCAGAAACGAATGAGCTGGAAATATTTATTTAGATGTAATTGCAGGTTAATTTTAGGTTCTTCCAGCAACTACGTTCTGTCTGGGGTGCTGGCAGGTTCGTCGTTTGAAATGGAAAGAGAATCTTATCAGTGATTTGCATAATCGTTTGAAACAGAAGGCAATAGACTTTCCAGAGGACAAGTGTGTTTTCCTGAATTAAATTTTTTTAAGGGTTTTTTAAATTTGAAACTTGAGTGGAAAGCTGTTTTAATCATACTTTTTTTTTTGTAGCGTGAGAAGTAAAACAGCTCCTTTTTCTCTGTTTCGTCTCTCTAATAGTTTTCTTTCGAGTGAAACTTGTGGGTAAGAAAGATGAAGAAAATTTTATGAACTATCAAAAAAAAATTTTTTTAGCGCTATGTTATTAGCTTTTAGGATAAATTTGATACTGCAGTTTTTTTTATTCTCACCTTAGTAACATACCACCTCTTCCTTCTGGCTCGGGATCAAACTTTTTTTTTCATTCTTCAGCGCTTTTTAAGTTTTTATAATTAAGATTGCAGTCTCAGTGAAGTTGAAGACCTCAAATATAGGAAGGTACGATTGAAGGGGACATTCTCCTACGATAAAGAATTGGTTATTAAAACTAAGCAGGAAGCAGGTGATGTACTTTTTGACTTGTTTACTCTTTTTCTGCTTAGATACTTCTCATTCATGGCAACATACTTTAGTTTCCCAGGAGGGTTTGGCTGGTCTTTACAAACAGAGTGAGGGTGGCTATTTTGTGTTTACGCCATTTACTCTCTCCCGTTCCGGGTTAGTGGTTCTAACCTTTGTCAACTTTAAGTAATTCGTTTTGCACCTTATATTTTTTGGTGACACTGGTAGTCAGTATTTTGTTCTAATATTCGTTTGTTAGAATTTCCAATGAATTTGTCAGCGCTTGAAGAGGAAACTTGCATAGAAGATTATTTAGCCAGTCGGATCGCTGGGTACATTTCGTCTTCTTTCTTCTGAAGAATTGAATTCTTAACATTCTGAATAACAACATTTTTATGCACTATTGATATTTACTTTCCGTATTTATTCGTTGTGCTACAGCTGAGTTGTGCCTCAAGTTGTTTGTCGAAACTTCATGTCAAAACACATCATTTTTCAGGAAAAAAATTTTGGTCAACCGTGGATGGATATCGGATTCTCAGTTAGATCCAAAAGACCGATTAAAAAGCAATATGAATGGGGAATTGGTTTTTGAAGGTCGCGTTGCTCCTACTGAAAAGGTGCTTGATTTTATATACAGCAGTTAATTTTTGTAAACACCTGGATTTTACGGAATCTATCTGATATCTTCAAATTGAAATATATAAGCCTTGTTTTATCGTTTTCGCTTCTCCTTATTTCTTGCATTGACGTTTCAACTTTTCTTCTTCTCAGAGACCTTCAGTTTTCCAAAAATTACTTAGAGAATTTTTTGAATAAACTATTATAATTCGGATCTTCAGTATCTCAGAAGTAGATCATAATTAGATTGATTGCTTGTTCTTTTGCATTTTGTTTTTTCTTGCCTGAAGAAAAGACGTTACAGAAACGTTGGTTACTAAAATTACAAGAAAATTTGGAGTGGAAAAGTGAAAATGTTCCGTGGCAGGTAAAGGGGACTAATGAAATCGCGGAGTTGTTAGGTGCAGAGCCAGTAATTATTGACGCGAGCGAAAGTGGGTTTTGTTCTAATTATATGCATGTTTTTTACTTTAACTTTAAATATGCTCATATTTTTTAATTTTTTTGAGAATTTTATTTCAGTTCTAGGTGATAAGTGATCCTACTGTTACGTTTTAATTCTGATTAAATAAAGTGTTAAGATAATTTGCGTAAACTTTTTCCGACAATCTGTTATGAAGCTCGATTTTTGTTTTTTAAGAGTAATATTATGATATATACTTTTTTGTGAGGTATATTCTTGAGAACCCTTTCATGATTGAGTATGTGTAGGTACCGCGGAATTTGTGGGGCACGTTTTGAGTTTCTATTTTGCTCTTTTACCGTTTAATTATTTCAGGTCTTTCCGTAGCTAATGGACCTATTGCAGGGATTGTGAGCTATGAGCCGAGGAACAATCATTTATCCTATATCATTACCTGGTATTTTTTAGCATTATTTGGTTTTCTTTCTGGTTATTTTATGGGTTTTGGTTAACATCTTTATCGGTTTGAATTTCAATTTAAATTTCAGGTATTCGTTGACAGTTTTGATGCTTGGAATGTGGTGTGCAAAATATATTTGGTAATTTCTTGGCATTGTGAGGTTTTTGATTGTTCCTCACTATTTTTCTTTTAGGAATGTTTGATAATTTTTGGATCGTCGAAAAAGTTTTGTGTTATTAGAGTTTTGTATATGCTTGCTAATGTGTAACATATAATTGTTTTGGTCTTCAAAAAAGAGACTAGTCATCTTCCAGTCTATGTTTCAATTTTGATTCATTTACATAGTAGTAGTCTGTTGTGTTTAAAAAAGATGGACTAAATTAAGTTATTAACGGTGCGGATTTGTGCTGCTAGGAAATAAGGAAGACTGAATATTCAGAAAAATTTTTTGGTTTCGAATAGAATTTTTGATTCATACTTTAATAAAAAGGAATTAAAGTTGAAAGCTTTGTTAAGGTTGTTAATCTTTGAAGGCAGAATCATTTCACGCTCTGTTCTCGTGGACTTTTTTAAAGTTCATTTTTTTCCAATTCCTTTTTGTTTTTTTCTGTTGTTTTTATATTACCAATATGGGAAAAATAGAGTCACTGACACTTTTAAATTTATTGTAGGTATGCAAAGCTGTTTGAATCCAGATTTTTTTCGGATTTTTTTTTAAAACTTTTTTTTTCACTTAGAAATTTATTTTTTGAAAATCAACAAGATTTCATGCAAAATTTTTTGCTTGAATTTTTTGCTGTTGCGCTGTTTTAGAAAGAAATTGGCTGATACGACACATTCATATCATTTTAAAAGGTCTGATAGGTTTAGCACAGCTAATAGCAGTTATTTATGCAAATTTTGCCTGAACTGCCTTATTAACGTTTGCAATAAATCATTTTGCATCTTTTGCTACATCAATCACTGAGTTTGAGCAATGAGAAATTCCGGAAAAAAGTCATTTTTAATTGGGAGTGACTTTTCGACAATGGACTATTTTTCTTTCTCTTATCATGCTTTGTTGAGGAAGCTTTTTTCTCTGGAAAAAGTTTTTGGAGTCATGTATGCTTTCATTTCTTTTTTCTCGAGGATAAAACCTCGCAGCTCAATGATTTCTTCACCATTCCTGGGGAAGGTAATGGCAGTGCCTTGAATGATGTAATTATCAATGGAGCTTTACATGTTGCTGCTTATACCATGTGGCCATTTAGATTTGGTTCTTTAATTAGACACTGTTGATATCAGAAGTTCTGTTATAGGTAAGGAGTATGTGGCATTTTTTATTGATTTTCTGGAACTGTAGTAAATGGTGGTGGTTTGAGGGTTATAATAAGGTTTTGATTACAAAACCTGATTAAATATTTAAAAGTACTTTACTGTTTTAAATTTAAAGTTTGGGAAACAAGTCTCGAACCAGTAAAAAGGCAGAAAAGTAGGTAATTGTTGATGAGCAGTAACTATAAAGATTTTCTTAGTTTGTAAATCTGCGTTTTAGGTAGAGCCATCATAGTTTTTGGCTCTTTAAATGTCGAACAAGCGTTTTCTAGAGAGGTGTATTGAGTTTTCTGGGTTTGATAAGGAGTTAAATTGTTCCTTAACATTTTGTGATCGGTGTTAGTTTTTTGCAGTTTTTTTTCTTGAAAAAGGTTAACAATGGCAAGCATTCTGCTTTAAGATTAGGCTGCTTTTGTGAGTTACAAATTTTTGGCAAGCTTGTTGAGTCTTGATTGTTTCTTGATTTGCATTTGTATCTGTCGAAGTATTTGCAATTTTAGACCTGCATTTGACTGTTTTTTCGCCAGTGTGTTTTTGAACATAATAAACGATGATTAGCTATATGGTCGGCTTTTCTACAATGGTTCTAATGAATTAAAATTACGTGAATTGTTTTTTTGTGGCAGATCGCCAGTTATTTGTTTGATATATGTTGTGCAGGAGAGCAGTTGGATTGTAACTGCCGGTCCTTTTCAATTTATTTTGCTTAAATTATTGCTGTAGCTGAGCTAGGTTAATCGGTTCTCTGACTTAGTTTATCAGTTGATTTTTCACCGGACAAAAGCATTTAATTTTTTATCATTTCAATATCGGTAACAAAGGTTGCGCGATGATCGTTTACATCATCGTAATTGCTTGAAAAACTTTATTGATGCATCACAGATGTTAGGTGTAGTTGCGCGCCGTGAACCAATTTTCAAAATTGTTTTCTACATCTGTTGCCAGATAAGGATGCTACGTTTTAAGTCTTTTTGTCTGTTTTTATTGTACCGGAATTATTTTCATTGATTTAAATATAGCATTTAACGTTATAGCTGCTACTTTTAATGAGTATTCAATGAAAAAAAAAATTGAGTCATTCTAGCTGTTACTGAGGTACAGTATGATTACTCATACATCTGATTGGATGTTTTGAAAAAAAAAATCGAGTTTTAGAAGTGAAAATTAGTTGAATTTATTAGCCTTGTTGGAAGATATAGTTGTTTGCTACTAACTGTAGATTGGAAATTCTAGTTTTGATTCAGTCTACAACAAATTTTAAAAATTTTTTATAAATTTTCTTTTCAAAAGTAAAATTAGAAAGTGTTATAAAGTTTTGAGCAATATTGGTGGAAACTGGTTAGCGAATTGTTCATTGACAGGGTTAAATATTTTTAATAGAGTAATTGAAGAAGTACTTGGAAAGTTATTACCAGTGGACAAAGCGTAAATGGGATAATTATAATAGGTCATTATTTAAAATTTTTATATGAAATTACAGGAGCAGGAAAGAAAGGATGTTTAGAACTCGAGACAGAAGGTCATGACCGACAACAACTCGGCGGATCTTTAGAAGCCAATGGACGAAAAATGCCTTTAATTGGATGCGGATCCTTTGAACAGTACCGTATCGACAAGACTGGACCAATACGTATGAGGATGGTAATGGTCTTGACTTTACACTCATTCCGCCGGACAGCTTTCAAACACCACTGTGCCATTAAAAAGGTAATAATTAGGCGATCATTTAATTAGTGAATTCTGTGTGTTGGATACTCAACTATTCATTGTTGCTTCAAATCTGTACAGTCGTTTTGACCGGTCAGCTAAAGAATGTTAACGCAAAAGTAATGGTTACGTTCACATTTTCATTCCTTTTTCTTTTATTCATTCTTTTTTTTTTTACTTTTTATAAAGAGGAATTTGAGAAACACAATTGTTTAGTCACTTTCAGTTGCCGCTAATTGCGTATTTCTTAATCACTGTCGTTTATCTTTGATGAAGAAAAGTGAGTGGAAAAAGCAAACTGTTTTGGCACCTTTGAAAATGCTTTTTGTTGTGCAATTTGTACACCAGTAATCTCTAATATTCATTTTTATTTTTTTCTATTTTTTAAATGCTATATCATAAGGCTTTGATACAAACTGTAAATATAAGGTTGTTTGCGCGTTATTCTCAGCTTTTACATTTAATTTGACATTTTTTTTCTTTATGAATAAATTTTTTCTTGCTTCTTTTTTACTAATTACAAAAAAGAGGCAAAAAGTGGAAAAAAAAGAAGAAACAATTAATGCTATAATTAGGTATCATTTGCAGCATCTTTCCAGTATTATTCTGTACCAAATTTGTTAACAGGCTTTTGTTTCCGGCCGGTATTAGTGGTGTGAAAAGACAAATAAATCGATGAACTGCAAAAAATGTGGTTAATTGAAAATACACATGTTTATTTTTAAAAGATAAAAGCAAGAATCTTTTTTTTTTGTGTTTTTCTATCTAAATTGAGTTCTAAATAAGAATTGAAAGAAAAGGAGAAAAAAAAATTGAACTAGATTAATCTTATTTTTTTTCATTTAGTTTAAAGTTGTCTTTAATTGTGATAAATTGAAGTTTCAACAACACCAATAAAAAGGGGGTTCTATTTTTTTTTTTTTTGTTTGTTTGTTTTTATCAAAGCAAATGTGTTACGCTTTTAAAAGCACAACAGAAACCGATTTTATTTTAACATTTCCATTATGTTTAAGTGACAATGTTTTTAAGCTGACTAAAAGCTGACTAAATTTATGAAATTGTTTTTGAAGTCTTAAAAATTAAATCTGTTCTCCTTTGCTAATCAACCAAACGGCGACACTGATATATCGGCACACACACACACACACAAACACACACAGAATACATTTGTTATTGCCCACCAACTAATTGCCACCCGTTTTACTGTATCTTAGCACTGCTATTGCATTCATACGATGCATTAATTTCCATAAAATTTTGGCTTTTGAAATTTTAATTGAATAATTGGTTTAAGAAGGAAAAAAAAAAAAAAAAAA
>UXUI01009319.1:6959-20037 GCA_900576705.1 Enterobius vermicularis
TTAAATTTTTTTCGCCATTTATATTACGTGCTGTGAAAGATGCCATTTCTAAAAAAAATTTACCACTTTTTGAAACGATATACCAGTTTCTTTTGTGGCATTAATCTTGTTTTGTTGATTGAACCTTGCGATTATATGTAAAATCAAAGACATAAATGGTCTTAACTGAAACAAGTCTTTTTGTTTTTACCGTACAAGTTATCACTTTTCATTGCTTTTAAAACAACTTCCCAAATTTCCACTTAATTTATCTTACAAACTAATCTCTCTTTGTAATCTCTTTGCGACGCGGAATAAGTAAAAAGGCTTAGTTATAATATGAAAATCTGCATAGCTACATGTATAGATAGCACCTTTGCAACTTCATTAATATAGTGAACAATTCAAGTACAGACGGAGGTCACGTTTCACAGTCGGAACGTCAAGTGACAATAAATCGTTGCTCTGTGCAGTAATCGGGGTTAAAATTTAACAAATGGCTCTAAAAATGCTGATAACTCTGAAAAGAAAATTTCAAATGTTGAACGGAAAATCAATGGGTTTAAACTCAATGTTGAAAAAGCGGAATTTGCTACTCAGTGAAGATAAAACAAATTTTTTTCTATCTGTAAGAGTAAAATGATAAGAAAAAGACGCTATGCATTGAAGGTCGAAAATTAAGCAAAAGCTAAAGCTTCAATGTTGGTGGGTTCAAGAAGGATTTCTAACTTTTCAGCTATAAATCTTTTTGAAGCAAAAAGATTATGACTCATTTCATTCAAAAAAATTTCTTGGATGATTTCTGCAACTCAGCGAAATCCTACGTCACAGTTCGACTGTAATAAGCTGGTTTAAAAGTCCTGTCGTAACGAATGTGTTCATTTTATTTGAAACTAATTAAAGAACTAGTAGCTTTCTGCACTCAAGTCATTCTTATTAGTAACTTTTGTTACCCTTTAGGCAGGTCCGCAGCAGTGTCTATAGAAAGGAGCTTTTTAGAGCTTGAAAAATTATCTAACAAAGTCTTCGACCTTTTCTTAACCCGTGAATTTTCCCAACCGTTTAATTTTCTAGTGACCATTAGATGGAGCATGGTGTGGGGCGTACGGAGGTTATTAGCGACGTATTGAACCGGCATGCGTCAGAAGTGCTTAGCTGGTGATACCAATTTGAAGACCAGTAATGGAGTACGGGAGAAGTTTTGATAAATACCTTTGAAACAGCATCAAACGACTTCATCTGCTCACTGAAAACTTCGAAGTAACCGTCGTACTTGTGCAAGTAGCAGTGTAGCCTGCAGAGTATCAATTCCATTAAAACACTATTCAGTTTTTCGCATGACCTTAGTGGTCATTTCCGCATAACACTATTCCAAAAGCATAAAAGTTTCACAATCAGTTCTGAGAAAGCGGACAAAATGGGTAACGTTTTTGTTGACTAAAAGCAGGGCATCTAAGTAGGTTACTCATTACTTTTTCCAATCATAAATTCCATCATTCTCCGTGACTCATGATTAACAATTTCTAACAGTTTTTTTTTCAAATTCAAATTCGGACCATAATAAGTATTTAATGCTGTCTGGGATCACGCAAGATCAAGATAATATTGGAACCACCAACGACTGTGTGACAGTCCGCACTCATATGACTGTAAGTTCCAACTGCAGCACACCGTCGTCGTCGAACTACAGACGCTATGCAGGCGTCACACCTAATTACAACTCCGTGCAGAATCAACAAACCATTCATCCCACGCAAATCTGCCACCAAAATCCTAGAAGAAGCAACCAGTCTACAAGCCTATAATCAACAAGTCAGCCACGAACCGCAGAACAATTAACCTCTGAAACAACTTCGTCCACATTGTTCTTCAGTGTGGTAAACTTCACTGACAATGGACTCTTCATTGGTTGTAACATCCACTCTGTGGCAGCTATCCTTAAAGTCTGCGCTCAATTCTCAACGGGTTTTGAAAAGAGCTAATTTTTAGAGTACAGCGCAATTTGCAAGTTGCACAGAGCACAAGATACCCCTTCTAGACAATTTTCACCCAAAAAATTATCAATACACAGTTTCGGCATCAATCAACCGCTGAACAGTCCTAATTAGGAATGTCTCTTGCGAAAAACAAAACAAAAAAAAAAAGATTAAAACAAGGTAAAAAAATTTTGTCAAAAAAGAGCAAAAAATTTTCAGTTTTCTTTCAACAGATGCCAAAACTTCCTTTATTTCTTATTTTTGTAAAAATAGGTAAAACAAGCAATAGTTCATTATTTATTCAGCTATTATTACTGTTACTGTTTTTCATCTATGACTCGGTAAACTTTCCAAAATTATTATTTTTTCTTAACATTTCTAAA
The DNA here is from genome assembly GCA_900576705.1 of Enterobius vermicularis. Lineage (NCBI taxonomy): Eukaryota > Metazoa > Nematoda > Chromadorea > Rhabditida > Oxyuridae > Enterobius > Enterobius vermicularis. Next base: position 9,298 of record UXUI01009319.1, read on the forward strand.
CTGCTACGGTGGAGTCTATTAAATTGAAACAACGCCGTTGCGCCCTGACCTTGATCTATTTCTCCTTTACCTGCCTTACAGAAATAATCGTTTTTATATGAGTTCTTTTTCAAACTGTTTTTAGTCCTACTCAGTTTGTTTTTGTTTAAAGGTAAAGTAGTTCCGAATAAATATAACTTTAGCAAAAAGCAACGGTTAGGTAGCGCTACGATTTCGGTGTTGTATGACAGACTTTTGTTCAACTGTTTATTTTGGGTAGTAACTTTAGAGAAGCTCTCTTGTATAAGTCAAGGAACATTTTAGATACTTGTTTTACAGTTTATATCATAAAATATCGGTATCAGGGGAGTATTTAAGATTCTTTACTGTACGAAATTCACTAGATATTTATCTACTGATATTATTTAGGTTAAAATTTCTTGTTTTATTACCAAATTGAGCTGACGATTAAGCACAATATGATGACTGTGAAATTGCTACGTTTAGTGAGCAACCATTTCCTTTCATTATTACAACTTTTCTGAAGTATAATTGTGTTTTTTAAATAGCTTTTTTTCGTTTACAAAGAAATGTGTTGGAAAAATTTATTTTTTTTGAATCATTTTGCTGTCAATTCAGTTGGTGAGAAATGTTTTTTCGATTGGCAACAGTGAGTTCAAAATTTACCATTTTATTAAATTATTAGTTTCAAGTAGTGAAAGGTGGTGACCTCAAATAAGTTGATTTTCATCTGCCTCTTAAGTGTTTTAGAGATTCAATCAACTTTTTCTGTCGTTGAAAAACTAAAATAAACGCCACCAAGGTGGTTGCGTCGAAATTAAATATGTGTAAAAATAGCAAGGAAAAGTAATCATGTTGTTCAACGATTTCTGCAACCGCAGTGACGTAATTCGAATTTATGGACAAGTTATCTTATGTATTTCTACTACCAGTAATACTCTAGCCAAATGAACACAGCGTCTTTTTAATTACCAAATATATCACTTAAATAGCGCTACTGACTTACTTTTTGAAAGGCTGCTTAACTGTTCCGAATTTAGAAGTTCTGAGACAAAATGTCTGCAATATCATACAATTTAAGGGCCTTCTGCTCACTTCCTTGACTAGCTAATGACCAATCATAACTAAAACTTTCAAGTTCTTAAAAAATCGAGATAACGTTAAAGTCTAATTCATGAAAACATAAAATGACAAAGAAATAACAAAAAGTGTGTTTCCATCAATCTTAGGGTCAGTCAAATACGTTTCTGAAAAATAAAAAACAAATTTGATCAAAAATGATCTTTTTTCACCCAATTTCTTCTGACATCACTATGTATCTGTTTGTTTCTCTTCTTGTCACCAAATCTTTTTTTGACGTATATGAGAACAACTTCTTGTGGTCCTAAATAACCCTGTTTAGTTCTTAACGATTAACAAACTGGAGCTTTCAATTTGAATTGAAAGTGCATTTGATGAACCAGAGAAGACAACGAATAAAGGTCAGGCACGACCAAAAAAATTTTCAGCAATATTTCACTCACGAAGTGAACAATACCTAATTGCAATCAAGAGAGGAAAGAAAAGCAAGAAAAAAAAAGGGAAAAGGAAGAAACTGAGTAGAACTTAAGAAAGTTTAAAAATTGCCAAAAAACTTCTAAATACTGCATAACTGGTTGTGAATATTCGTGTTACAAAGTACAAGAAAACACCGCTTTTTTTTGTTTTTTCCTCTGTAACTTTCCAATCATTTTCAACTGGAACGGAAAAAAAAAGCCAAAAAAAAATGTGAATTTAAAAAAAAAAATGACGTTGTTCAGTGTTTTTTCTAAGTGCCAGTGATGGCGATGCATTTTAATGCTTTTGACGTATTGATGTCAAAGTGTTGAAACCTTCATCTTTAACCGTTATTGAGGAAAATGTAATAAAAAGTAGCAAAATCTTGCTTTTATTCAATGATTCACGAGAAAATAGTTGCTGCTTTTCTTCAGTTCATCCATACTGTTCGTCACTTTGTACTAATCATTAGAAAGAGCATTAAAAACTGGCAAAAATCAGTAGAATTTATAAAAAAATTCCAAAAGAGAAAAAGAAGGATCAAATATATCAGCCTCTATTTGCAGCAAGAAAGATTTTAAATGTTTAAAGACAATATAAATCTCTTTACACGAAAATTAAACAGTGAAAAATGAAGAAAACAGTCTTAAATCTCTCAATTTTATAGCGTCATAAAATTGTTGAATTTCTGATATGCCTGTTTATAAACAGAATTCTACACAGTTAGATAAACTATCGGAAACAAATATTTAAACAATGACGGCTTTCGAGCATGAAGGAAACACAGCAGTAACTGTGACCGCAGTCGAAGTGGTCGGCAGATTGACGGCAGCAAAGAGCAGAACTGCAGCAACAATCGGCTACACTGTTTCAGCAAATCATCACGTTGCTGTCCAAAATCACTAACAGTTACAGTTTTACCATATGATTAAAACTGATAACTACAACGTATGGCAAGACATAATTTAAAAATTATTATATTTTTAGTTTTGAATACAGACTACAGTACACTGCCAATCAACAAGCGCTTAAGAACTTAGCAGTCAAAATCCTTAAACCGCGTTCTGTTAGACCCAATTTTTTCCTTAGAAATCAGCACTTTCGTTCTTTGCTTTGCAGTCAGAAGAGCAAAACTGTTGTTCTGGTATTGTCTTCAAAATTCCGTTGCACAGACTAAACAACAATAACAACGAAAAAACTGTTTTTTCTTTCTTTTTCTCTTTAGTATTTTTGCTCGACAAATTTCTTGGTTTATCGTTCACAAAAAGAAGTTGTTTAATTTTTTTCTCCTTTTTTTTTTTTATTTTTTGCTCCTGTAGCTGATGACAAATCCTGAGATGTCTTTGGCAACTTCTTTGATGTAGTTCACCGTTGGGCAGTTGGCTTTTCTGCACCTCTTTTTATTTTAACTTTTTCCAAAGTTTAATTTTGTTGTTTCTCACTAAAACTTTTTAAGTCACTACTGTTATTTCTGTTTCTTTTTGTCTATTTCGTCCCTCTTTCATCAACTGATGCTTCCAAAGCCTATGATGACATTCAGGATTTGCTATGGAAAGTCCATATTCATAATTCAATACGTCTTTAAAAATTCCTTTGTAGAAGCCACATTTGAATTGTAGCTCGCAGATGCTAAAAACTGAAATTTTGGTGGTTGATTCAAAGAAGAAAGAAAAAAGTAGTGCCACAGTATCAATTAGTGACGTGAATACAAATTACAGTGGCACAATTCTAATCTGAAAGAATCTGTCAAGTTATTTTTGGCACAGAAGGGCGATAGGCAGTTTCTCTACCCCAAAGATCGTATTTCAAAACTGTTTTTAGTCTGAAACCGCTACTTCCCATTTTTTGTTGTGGTAACTTCGCTGCTGATGCGTCGCAAATTTTGAGAATTTTGAAATTCCTTTATTATAATAGTCAAATTTTTGTTTGTTTCGTAGGTGGAAATTTGGAATTTTCTTTAATTTTTATCAAAGTTTAGAGCCATAATTTTAACAGGTTGTTTAAGACCAGTAAACAATCAATTACTTGAAAAATGATGCATCTTTGTTTTTTGAACAGCTAACATTTTTTAATTTTTTTTTTTAGCTCTAATGTAACAAAACAACTGCCTCGTTAAGTTAAACAGTCTTTCATATACAGCAGTTTGCAATAATATGCCAAGCAATAAAGCTTAAACTTTGTTGAGAACGTTTGACATCTGTCGACCTCTGGAGTTTTGGTAATTGCTAAGAAAAAAAATTGATGGAAAAAAGTGAAACGGAGAAGAAAGAAAGAAATTGTATACGTACTTGTGGCACAAAAAGTTACTGTTTATTAATGTTCAAATTGATAAATTTTACAGTTTTTTTGTTTACTGATTGAGGTATTACGTTGGTTAGGTAACTCGAACTGTTTCAATTTTTTAATTATATTTTAGAGACGAATAAAAGATGAAAAAACCAAGACGATAGAAAAAAGCTTTTAATTTGTTTCCGTTTTTTTCTTCTTTTCTTTACAGGCCAATCGTAACTGTTATTGAAAAGATTATTTTGCACGTCTGATTTACTTGATTGAACGTGGCAAGTCAGAACTAACAGAAACGTTGGCTGAGCAAAAGCGGATATAAATTGGTACCAGCCCGAAGGGCGTCAAAGGACATATTTTCTGTGTCGGCCGAAAACTATACTGCCATTCCATTGCTTCCCAAACCATGTCAACTAGCTTCATTTTTTTCGCCTTGTTGGCAGCTCTGATCGCCGTAGGTTCTTCTTCCCCACTTTCGATTCATTTTCTTTTTTCTTATACAATTTTTCGAGCTCGAATAGCGTGAGCTAAAATTTTTTTAATTTTGCATAGAGAAAAAAACGAAAGAAATGAGGCATTTATGGTTGGAAATTCTTTAAAATAATCAGTTGGATAAAAGAATTTAAAACAGTTCTTATTAGCTGACGTATGGTTGTTAATGGAGAACTTCCACCTTATTGCTTTACTGTTTGTTGCAGCAAACAAACGCATATGTAACTTCACTGACACAACGTGAATGCGGTCAAACGTATGCCTGCTGGTCATTTCCGGAAAATTGCAATGATCGAACCTGCGATGGAATTATCCGATGGAGACATAAAGGAAATTCTATACTTTTTGAATGGCAGGTGAAGTGAATTTTTGTTTTGATTAGTGGTTTTCTTTTGTGTGGCTTTATATGAACCAAAGTTTATTCGTATAAAGCTGGATACTTGCTTTTTTTTTAAAGCATTTTGGTAAGCCAGCTAGATCATTGCCAATAGTGAACAAATGATTCACATTAACTGCTGAAGAGTTTGTTAATGATTGGTAAATCTTGAGATTTTAAAATTTGAATTTCCAGTAATAGGTAGTTTGAATATGGCACAATGAAAAACTTATCTGAACAACCAAAAAAAATTCTTTTTCTCTTTCTCTTGCAGGCGTTTGTCTGTTTAAAAAGGAAAACATTTTGAAATAAAAATGCAACTAACGTGAATGCTTGTTTTTAAATTTATTTTAATTCACATGCTCTCCCAGTGTGCAATCAGCAGTTACAGGCATCTGAGATGTGCCACTGGAAAATGGAATTTTTAGAATGCTGATAACTGATAACTGTTTTATATGAAAAAAAACGGAATTACTTTCTTTTTGTTGTAGGCAAAAGAAAACCTTGGCCAACCCAGTCAAGGAAGATATTCATCAATTGGCTTCTCCAATGATGCATACATGGTAGCTTAAACACTGGTTATCACCACTTTCTTAGTTTTTTAAGTACTTGTTTAAGAAGCAAGTTTTATTGAAAAAAAAATCTTTTCTTTAATGATAAGATGCGAGAAGAAAATTATATGAATGTTTATAAATAATTTTTGCTTTGATGACATTTTTGCGATGAGAAAAGTGTTTTCACACGTCAGTTTCTCAGTCTGTCAGTCATATTTATCATCGTCTGTCTGCTTTTGTTAGGGTGACGATACAGTACTGGAATGTGTTTTTGATCCACAAGGTCATGGATCAGTATTTATCTCGTACAACGGGGCGTCGTCCAATCGTCAGCTTTTAGAAGCATCGAAGATAGTCTTAAAGAATAAAAAGGCTGCTATACAAGATGGCAAAATGGTGTGCAGTGTCGAATTTTTGCCAAGAGAAGTTCAGAAAGTTCCAGCATCTGAGAGAAAGAAGGTAATTTTTGCATCTCCTTTTCAGCACTTTATATAGAGAGTAAGAGTAAAAAATTTTTCATGAAATCTTTTTTAAAGTCAGACTTTACGAAATCAAAATGGTCTTTGAAAATGAAAAACCGGGGCTTCTTTGTTAATATTCCTTTGATTGAACGGTTAATCCACCGCTTTACAGATCCATGACCTTAACAGTAAAGGATATATGATACAGTATGCTAAAGGACTTGCTGATCCTCATAGTTAGTAACTTTTTTCTTCAGATTTATACACAACAGTAAAAATTGTCGTCTTTACACAGTGGAACAGTGTTTTTACTGTCAAAGACTAACAAAATATTTTACTGCTGAAAGTTTGTTCAAATTTGATTAAAGTAATTTATTGTAAGGTTTAGTCTGAATTATTTCTGCAAGCTGTTGTAATTAAAAATCAGCTGTTTTGCTAATCGATGCAATTTGGAAGTGCTAACACTTTGACGCAGCTGAGGTGGTTAACAACGGTTTTTGGTTATTCAATAGTTATAAGAATGCATTGCAGCTTTGGAAAAGCAAAGTCATGGAATGGTTGAAGGTGACGAGTTTTATCCGTGGTCGACTACGAGGAGAGTCCGCTTTTGCGAAAACTGTAGTGACAAATTAACAATTGTTACGGAGATGCAGCAGTAGCGGCAGATTTTGAAAACACTATTATTTGTTTATTTTGAGCAGTACTAATATAACTTATCAATGGTGAGCAATGCTTGCATCAAAGCACAATCGTAAGGGCACGTCAAAATTTATTTGGAACTTATTGATAGATAAATGAATACTGGATAAATTTAATTTCAAATTGTTGATATCCTGTGTAATTTAAATACTTCTAAAATGAAACAAATAAAAACTTCCCTACCGTTTTAATGTTACAAACAGGCATTCATTTGAACCAATTTTTTCGCAGCACTTTCATACATCTGGCATATGATTAGTTATTGAAACATGAAAAACTAATGGTATTTTTTAGGATGTGAAGAGATAAAACAGTCACAGATTTGTTGTCACAAAGGACAGAAAACTGGAATTTTGACCAATAGAGTTGCGATCAGTGTGAAAAGAATTGACAAAACAGAACTATACCTCCTTTAAGTTGCGAATTTTAGTAGAAAACTAAACAATTAGTGAACCAAAAAACCGTCTAAATTAGATATTGCCGTTAAAAAAGTGAGTAACACGAACTAGTTTTTGCTTAGAAACCTTTATCGAAATGAAAAAAGAATTGATTTTTTGGTGGAGATAATTTTGGTCTTTGAATTGCAACTGTACAAACACAATTTTACCGTCTCTTTGTTTCTTTTACAGTTGAGTTTGTCAGTTCAAGTAGGCACAGTTAAAATTTGAGCTCTTTTTTTTTAAACGAAAACGAATTTAAAAATGAAAACCAAAAAAATTTTCAGCTGCTAGGGGTTCAATCTTCAGTCAGAAGAGGTGGACAGAGAACTTGTGCCATACAACATTCCCAAGTTTAAAGGATGACTAAAGGGACAGAAATTTACCGTTGAAGGGGTGCGTTTTGCAACAGTGTAATTTTGCCGATGTTTTAATCAGCAACGAAGTATGATAGATTAAGTGGGTGAATGAGTGACTGGATCAACAAATTAGTGGTTAAAAAAACATGGTTTTTTGTAATCTTATTTTGCATCTCTCAGTGATTGTGTAATAATAATGCGAAAGTGTCCACTGCAGTTCTTTCAATTAATAACGATGTCAACGCTGTTGATGGCTACAAATGTTTGCCTTATGCGCATTTATTATACGCTTGCGCAAATATTTTCCAGTACTTTAAACTGCATCTTAGTTTCCTTTTTGACTAGAAGTGTTTGATATGTTACTCTGCATTTCTGGACGTCGAGTACAGCAACTTTTGAGTCAAATATAGTTCATATAAAATTTTTTGTTTTCTTCTTTTGTGTGAGAAAAGAAGTGCCCAAAAGCGAGTGCCTAGGTAGGTGCTTATATGCCAACACTACAGACTGCCTTCACTGCATTTGCACATAGGTATGGCAATTACGTAATATTAAAAATATTGCGCTATGTGTCTGGTGAAAAAATCAAATTTTGTTTATAAGCGTTAGAAATATAACTAAATAACCTAATATCTGAGAGACGATTGTACGGTGGTCTATAAAATTCATACATTCAACTTGTAATTTTCAGGGTTGCCACTCTGCGCGTGCATTATAACATGCATCAGCACCAGCACCGGCACCAACACCAGCATGAACAATAGCAACTATGATTAAGGAGAAGGAACGAGACGAAAAACAAAGGGTTTAAAAATAATAACCAATTTTTATTTTAAACTGAGGTTACACTATCACAGTAATAATTTGCGTGGCTGTTAATAGTGGAGAATAACGGTGCCTTGTAGTTTACGCTTCAGAAAGTAACATTCATTTGCTAAGGAGTTCTGCTTTTTCGTACATGTTCACTTTTGTTGTTGTAGTTGCTGTTGCTGTTGTTACTGCTACTGTCTCCGATTGTTATCGAAGTTTTGTCAAAGTGTATAAAGTAGAGTTTATGGACACATTTCTGTACAGCCGTATTTGGTTCCATCGCGTTAAATGAAGAGACTTTATTGAACTGTGGTTGCTACCTGTTTAGTAATTTTAACAATGAGTAACGGTGATCTGTCTATCTAACCTGGCGGTTGCTGGTTTCGTTGTGTTGCAAAGTGCAAAAAGCTTTTTGCACTTTCGGTAAAGGAGAACAAAAGGGATGCTATTTTTTGTTTGCCAGTAGTGCGCCGTTAGATGGGCTGATGTTCGGAAGAAAATCTTGACTTTGGGCTAAACCGATTAAAGCTTGACATAGCTCATCAGTTTCATTTCGGAAATGACAAAGTTTGGTAATGTTTGGTGAAAATTCGTAGCTTTTGATTATTTAAAATGCCCATTGTATTTTGAAATATGTGTACATATACGTGTACGATTTGTTCAAATTTCGAAGCGTCTAATATTCTTCTTCAATCTTTAAGTTTTTTGCTTATTCAAAGCAAAAACTTTTTTGCCTTCTCTTATGTAATTTTAATCACGTTTGACGTAGTGATGAATCTTATTGTCATGTCTGTGTTGTTTGAAAACTAAGAAATGTCTACATGTCTCCTAAAACCGACTTGTTTTCTGTGTTTCCTTTTACCTTTATAATTAGGTTCTCTGATATTTGGATCAGCAAAAACGTTAGTAGATTTTCCAACCAAATCCAAAAACATATGAAACTACAACTGTTTTTGAGGCCTTACATAGACCTATGCAAAGCAGACACGTCCAAATAGTTAGTCGGATTGGTTGGCTGGTTGGCTGATTGTGATGGTAGACTGAAAGTAGAGCAGAAAAAAATGTAAATTTTATGTAAATTTTGTTGTGAAACAAAAATTTTGAGTAAGTTTTGTGCCGAAGTTTGTTTTTCTATAGTTAGTTGCAGTGGAAAGTTGATAAGCCGGCAAAAATCCCCAACAGCCAACAGATCATACAGTCTTCTAATACGAAAAGATACACAGTTTTGCCCGTAGTTCCGGGGGTTCGACGCTAGTAGCCGAATATTGTCAACGTACCAGCCAACAATTACGCAGCAGAGACAAACAAATCGTCATATATTGGCGGTATATTGTTGAGGTCATTTTGCTCCGTGTTTCGCACTGTTCCAAATAGTATCGCGTATTTTCAACGTTGATGCTCTCGTCGGTTACGGCCAAGTTTCTCCTTCTCGTCTTCGCAGCCCAGGTTTGAGAAATTTTTTAAAATTTATTTTCTTTATCAGAGGTTGCATACCTTTGAAGAAAATTAACACGGATGACAAACAAATTGATAAAAAGTTCTGGATGGCGGGGCTTAATAAGGATAGTATTTGCAGTGCAGTTGTTGTTGGAGAGATTTGTAAAAGAATGTAATTACTGAATGACTAAATGTTCAAGCAGTAGTCTAATTTTTGGCGATAGAGCGATAGCAGGAGCATAAAAAGTCTTTGTAATTGTAGTGCTTTTTAGCTTATTATCACTCAATCGAAGAAGTCAAAGGTTACATATAGCCTCTTTTTTTTGATCTTTTTTGAGCTATAAGCCCTCTAACAAGGGTAAAATGTGTGTGTATGTGTGGTTAATCTATCTTTAAAAAATTTTTAAAAATATTATTAAACAACGTTAGCATTTTTGATTTTTTTTTTCGAAAAATAGTACAATTGCTACAGTTATTTAGCCAGATTTTTTTCCCCTTACAGTTTTAATGATGTTTTTTGGATGCAGAAATACGAACGAAATTTGTGATTAAAGCAACCCGTTGTAATAGAGTATCTGATTTATATAACAGCTACGACTTATCTAGTTTTGTTCAACGAGTCAGTTTTTTTTAAAGTTTTTCTGTCGCTGCTATCAAAGGTTTTGAGTTCTCATAGCTTTCATCTGCTGTCGTAATTACGAAGAAGCTAGTGTCGTTATATAAGGGACATTGCTTTTTTCTACTGGTGAGGGTTTGTTCGCATTACAAATTAACAGAGTTGGTTTACTGGAGCTCAAATGTTGATTAAGCTGTTTTAACTTGGGCTGTTTGTGGTTTTCTGTTCAGCTTGTTGTTCCTTCTTCTTACCCTTCTTTTTCTTATTTACCTTTTTCTCGCTGTGTAAGAGGTGATATGTTGGTAAGGTTATTTTCCAAAAGAAAGGAATTAAAGATTTTTGAGAAGAAAACCGCAAGCACCTACTTGTTTGATTTTCGGGCTTCGATGAATTATTAAGAAAGATTGTTTGCAGCTGTTTGCATAGTAGTTTTGAAGAAAAGAAGTAATACAGCTAACATTTTAACAAATTTTTATGGTGAATGATGCTATTTTTTTTTTTGACTTTGTTGTTATAAGCCTTCGCGGTATACGGCTTTGTATATTTGATGACAATTTTGGAAGTTCGTAAAACCTTATTAAACGAACTGTATCAATGGGTTGGATGTAAGAAAGATATGCGTCAAATATAGTAAAAGAGTAATCAACGCTGGGATGAGTGGATTTTTTTTTTTTTTTTTTTTT
>UXUI01009320.1:670-10855 GCA_900576705.1 Enterobius vermicularis
CTCTCCTGGACTGATTTTTTAAATGGTGGAAGTTTTATTTTATGAGCGAAATTTAGTGAATTAGTGCGTTATATTTGTTCTTTCTAGGACTAATTAGAATGTTGATAGGCAGTAATCCATTTTACATCATTTCACAGTACTGTTTTTTTAGTTAGATAGAAAAGATGATTTTTTTTTGGGGGGCAGGGAGGGAACGTTGGGAAATAAATGAGGTTGGCTTTAGTAAACTTCAAATTCATAACGGGTCTGGCGAGCTGGATACAGGGTTGATTGTTGCCTCTAGTCAAACGCTGCTTAGGTCTTGAAATTGAAATGTCAGATTGATTTTCTAGCTGTTTGCTCAGGGATGAAACGATTTTTTTTCTGTAATTACGAAAAGGTTAGATTCTCACAGCTATGCATCTTGTAGACAGAGTATGCGTTGGAGTTGTGGGTCTAACACTTGTTATTATTTCTGCATTGGTTGCGACTAGTAAGACGATTGCTTACTGATTTTTTATTTAAATAATTTGAGCTAAAGGGCATTCACATTTCAACAAAAGTTAAACGGTTCTTTTGTTCTGTGTAGTTGTTTGCGTACTCTGTAACCCTACTAAAAGCGTAGTAATTTTGAAAACATTTATGGTATTTTTAACACTTTGAATTATTTTTATAATAGACTGTGATTTTCGTGGAAGTAGTGCAGCTGTTGTCTAAGGACCAGCATGTGTTTTAATTGATTCCGATTGGCGCCAAGTGTTGTACATAACATTTGGCGTTGCTGCAGAATCACTTGTTATTTTTCCAATGTTTCCTTAATGTCCAATTGAAATTGATGTTTTTTAATATTTTAAACGGAGTGTTATAACATTGTTATTTTAAGTGGGGAAAATCTCGCCTACTGAACAGTACGTGTCTCCCAGTTCTGTTGTGGCTTTCCTTGGAACTTCTCAAAAGTTATATTGTTTATTTAGCGGCAGGTTTGTTCTACATTAATATGGTACATTGAGGTTCAAATTTGTTATAAAGTACTAGTGAAAATTGTTTGTTAAGTGTGTGTTTCTTTACTTGCAAACAACACGTAGGGTAGGTGGTGCTAGTATCACCTGCTAGTCGGTTCTTTTTTGTTTTATTCTCTTTTCTTTTCTGCTTTTTTTAATTGAAAACTTGGAAACCCATCATACCTTATTTTTTTTATTTTTTTGGAAACAAATTATTTTGAAAGGGTCTTATTGTTTGATCTTAGGACAACTCCATTTTTTGTTTCAATGAGCATCATTATTTTTGAGGATGGAATTCAATGCGTCTCTTCTGGTAATTTCGTTTTTTAAGGCCTCTTCCGGAACCTAACTGGTTACATAACGGAACGCAGATTAGTAAAGATGATCCAAATTTTGACTTTGAGAATTATGGCAAAACAATTACGTTTAACGTCACTATGGAGTCAGCAGGAAGATATGACTGCAGGTTTAACCAGCATCTTGATATTGATAGGACGTTTGATGTTACTGTGCAAGGTAAGTGAGAAGCCGCACTCTGGTAGTTCTTGTTGATTATTATCATAGCTTGGCTATCTGTAGTGGTAGTCTTTGCATAAAAATACATTAATGCTGTCTTATGACTGTGATCACCAATGCTTTTAACAGTACATCTGGTTCATTGTAACGGGCATTTTTCAAAGAGCATAGAGACATGAGCTTTGATATTTTGATTCCAGAATACCCATTGAATTTTGCAACCTTGGTTTTATTGATTAGTTCTCTTCTGATTCTTTCTATCTCACAAAGAAGGCGTTTTATTTTTTACCTTGTTTTTCAGCTAAACCATATTGGGAGACGGGCCCACCTCTTTCAGTGAATACCAGTGAGGAAGAAACGGTAACTTTTGTGTGTGGAGCAAAGGGAATACCACCACCAAAAATTGAATTTCTGAAGAATGGAGTTTGTAAGTGGGAACTTTTTCATTTTTTGTATTTTATTTCGAGCTCTTGTTTTTTTTTTTTCAACTGTAGCAGAAATATAAATTAGCCTGAATGGAATTTGCGGAAAACTTATTGGATCGCGTAGCGTAGGTTTGCTCAAAAGAAGAACAAATTAGAAAAATTGGAGATTTCAAAGGCTGTCTGACTGTTCGGTTTTAATGAATTTAGTGATCCCGAACAATACCGATCGGATTGTGATAGAAGGTAATAAGTTGAGAATATTTGGCGTCAAGAAAAGCACCGTTACTGGTAACCATGGAGATAATGCTGTTTATCAATGTCGTGCAACAAATGAGCATGGACTCCTCTGGGCCAATTTCCCTCTAAGGATATACTGTGAGTCATTTTTTACAGCCAATTTTCGTATGCATTGAGTTTATGGGAATTAGTTGATTGAAGTTTTGCGTCAAATCTGTCTTGGCTCTTTTTTTATTTTGTTAGGAGTCGTCAGGTGACTGATATGTCAGTGGCATTTCAGCACAAGCACCTGAACTAGAGTCTGATTCTGGAACAGTAAGCGTGGTGAAGGGTAAGAACGCTCGGTTGAGCTGCAGGTTTGCTGCCTCTCCAAAACCAAATATCACTTGGGAGAGTCCTAGGTTAGAGGTGGTTGAGTCGGAACAAAGAATATCAGAGGAGTCCCCAAATGTAGGGATCTTGGAGATTCGAAGTTAGTTAGCATTTGTTTTTTACAGTTCGATTTCTTTTTATCTTTTTTGTTGCCTTATATTTTTACCATCGCAATTTAACAAGCTGACGTATTTTTAAGTGGTTGAGTCATGGATTACACAGAAACAATTCTTTTTTGTATTTTCATCCAAATATCACTGTTCAGATGTCGGAGACGCGGCGGCTGGAGATTATGACTGTATAGCAGTGAACAAGTATGGGAGGAATTCGTCAAGAGTAACTCTTGTTGTTCGAGGTACTGCGGAGTGGTTGAAAACATGTTTTACCTTTCTTTTATCTTATTACTTCAATACTTGTTTTTTAATCTTTACAGCCGGCATAACTCTTCCGGACAAGATTTTTCGTACTCTTTGTGTAATCGCTAATTAGTTAGGAGTGGGTTGTATCCATTTCCGGTGATCGCACTGCTGTTACCCGTTTATTTTTAGAAGCCACTAGACTCGCACCATTTTCTAAAGAGATGGAAAAGGTGATGGCTGGAAAGGACCTAAAATTACCTTGCAAAGCTAACCATGATCCTCATCTTGAAGTGAAATATGAGTGGCTGGTGAATAATGAGGTAAGTGTGAAATTTTTTAATTATTAGCCCAACGCTACAGTATGGATATTGCTTCCCAGATTTTGAACGCATTATAATTTCACATTGTGTGGGTTTTTTCGGCTTTCCTTGTTTAATGATAAGAAGATTAATTTTTGTTCATCATAGACTTTGCCTGAGCAAGATCTTGCTTCTGGACATTATCGGATTGATGGCGATCACACACTACATATCATTGGCGTGTCGCGTAATGATGCTGCTAGCTACACTTGTGTGGCGATGACAGACTTGGATGCTGTTCGTGGTTCACTTAGGGTTGACGTTGATGGTTTGTATTATTATCAAGTTTTCGTTTTTATATTACGCTTCGTGTGCTATTATACATTTGGACAGTTTCAGTGGGGAAACTGTTTTATTGGCTCTTCAATATTTAATTACAACACAGTTTCTTCAACCTGTCAGTTGAATAGCGCCGAGAATTATGAAATGAATAGAGTTTTTCTGAAGATGCACATTAACCTTAATGCGGCGCATTTAGATGTCCCGAAACCGATGCACCAAGTTTCTGCAAAGTGTGAAGATGGAAGTTTGGCCACAGTCGCCTTCATTTACTATGAGGAGCTGAAAACGGATTCTCCGATAACAGAAATTTGGTTTAAATTTAAATTTATTTGTATCATTTATATTATTTTACGCCATCTAAGTCTCTATTCATTCTTTCGCTGTATAACATTGCTGTTATTCTCTTTTACAACCTAACTCTTGCCACACAATTTTCGTGAAGGCCGCCAAGCTGTGTCGTATTTCTAAACGAGTTTATTAAGTTGCATTTGATGTTTTCAGGGCACAGTATCGCATTGATAGCGAAAGTGATGATGTTGCTGCATGGCAAACGTATCCAACACCAATGCTAGTTGAAGACCACTATAAGATTGAAGATGAGAGTAAGCAGATTAGGGGTGAAATGAAGATTAGCTTGAAACCATTTGGAAAGGTTAGTGGCTTACGTTTTTCCATACAGTGTAGACTGTTTGGTTAGCATTGACGCTCTCTTATAGTCTGTGATAGCATTTCATGCCACTGATATTTCAGTATCAGTTTCGTGTCTTTGGTCGTAATAATATTGGTGATGGCAAGCCAATAATGGCAAAGGATACCTGCGAGACTGCTCCCAAGAGACCTGATAAAAATCCTGATGAAGTTCTTGTAAAAGGTGTTCGTCCAGACCGTCTTTTAGTTTCTTGGAAACCAATGCAGCGAGAAGATTGGAACGGGAAGAATTTCCACTACTTGGTTAAACATCGAAAGGTTAGCCTTGTCTGCTGTAGATTTTTTTTGCAGCTCCGTATTTGCTGTTAGAAAAGATTAGAAAGGTGCCATTTTATTGCATTATTGTTATTCAGATGTGATGAATATGCATGCTTATATCCCAAATATTGTAATTTTTTATTCTAATAATAAATGAACGTTTTTTGGCTTCAGCCGAATAGCGAAAAGTGGAACGAAACAGAGGTTCAAAATCCATTTGCTGATCATGCTTTTGTGGACGTACCGGGGAAGGCAGATGAACCTTATGAAGTGCAGGTTATAAGTTTTCCTTAATAGTTTTCTGATTTATTGGTGTATCTGCTATTTACAAATTTTATTCTAGGTAGCAGCTGTAAATGAGTTAGGCAGTTCTCAAATATCTCCTAAAACTGTGGAAGCTCATTCTGGGGAAGGTGGTCCAAATTACACTCCTACTGGTTTCAAAGTGAAGAAAGTTGGTTCTACGTCCGTCACTTTTGCTTGGGATCCTGTACTTCCGTCTTCAGTTCATGGCAATCTAGCTGGCATCAAAGTGAGTTTTCGAGCACTTTCTGGAATTTTAAAGATTAGGTAAAGAAGTTATGGTTTTTATAGGTTACTTATAAGCCACTTCAAGACGAGGCAGAGACTGATGGAGAGGTTGAAGCGAACGAAGTAGCGCAATCGCAAACGAGGAACACACGCCATTTGAAGGTTGCTTTTTTCTGAAATTAGGATGTTTTCCTTCATCAACTTAAACATCTATCTTCCAAAATACGTTTTGAGTTGCTGCTGCGCTATGGCGCCTCCTTTATTTTTTCTATTTATTTATTTTTTTTGAGTTGTTTATATTTGAGCTCATTCTAGAAAAATAAGAAGTTTTGTACTGTTACAGGCGTCGCGTCGGAAACGTGCTGCCATATATGAGGAGGATTACGACGATGCTCCGCGGACTGTTATCGTCGGTCCAGAAAAAGTTGAGTATACAGTTGAGGGCTTTCGACCGGGGACATTATACGAAGCTAAGATTTCTGTTTTTAATAATCAGATGGATGGGGTTCCGTCGGAAGCTATAACCTTTAGGACAGAAGAAGGAGGTTTGCCTTTTTCTAAAAGCAAATATTTCTGCGGTTTTGCCGTTTGTAAATGCTGTATTGTCCTCCTTAAATTACAGTTCCTACACAAGTCCGGGATCTTGAAGCATTTCCAACGAACAGTCGTAAAGCTGATGAAAGGGGTGTTGTTATTGTACGGTGGGGTGAGCCAAGGCGTGCACACGGGAAGATTCTGAAGTATTTGGTTGAAGCCTGTCGGGTTGAGGGTGACAACGGGATAAGGCGTGATAAGTGTTTAACAACGTATGGTTTAATTCATGATATAATCAACTAATAGTCTTTTAAAGAATTTACAACCTCATTGTATTTTCTGAAATGTATTCAGGGGTTACTGTTTGACCTGCAGCGTTAGTTTTTGCAGCCGCAGGAGCTAAGTCACGCGCTTAGAGCTTTTTAATTGGAATTTTTTTTTTTGAGGCTTTACTTTTTTATAGTACTTGTGCCGGTTTTCCATGTTTTTTGGCTTATTTTGTTGACGTCTGAGAGGCTTGCATTTATTTGCGGCAGTACTCTTTGTTTTTTCGCGAAAAGTTGTTTTCTCTTGTTTATGTGCGGTTTTTATTGCTGATGAAAGGCTTTTAGCCTCCTAAATGTTAAGTTTTCATAATTTCTAATTTTTGGTGAGATGTGGATAGCATTTAATGTAGTTTGTTATACTTACGTCATCGACACATCTGCGCTAATTCAAGCATCTGTGGTCAAAAGTTTATATCTTTTGTGAGTTCAGGCGAAGATGCTTTCTGAACTGGCGATAGCCATTTTTTGAGCGGTATTCATTTCTTAGCCAAAGCTGAGCATGTGTCAATTTTTTTATTTAGCTTTGGGTTACTCTCGCTTAGAAGTACTTGTAAATTAGTTCGGGTGCGACGTGATACTAGGCTTTTGGTTGACATTTGGACCGTAGTTGATTCTTAAAGTTTAGGGAAAGGGAGCCGAGCAAGTTTTCAGCAAGGCTAACAGACTTGGAATACGAGTTGTTGTATCGAATCATTGTATCTGGTGTAACGGCAATTGGAAGAGGTGACCCTAACTCATATGACGTGAAAACGTTGCCTAAAGACTTTGGCGAGCAATGTTTGTTTCATTCTGTTCTATTTCACATCATTCTATTTTCGTTTAGTATGGATAATTTGTAGCTGATAGACAGTCTTTTCCTACATAGCATTCCTGGTTTATATTTCTTTCTTGTCGTATGGATATGTATATTTTTTTCTTTTAGTGCATCCTGTTGTTGCATCGTTTGGTGCTGAAGCAGGGAAAAGTTATGTGGACGTTGTAGTAACGCCGGGCAAATTTGAAGACCAGGAGAAGCGTCCAGTGGGGGATCGGTTTTACGTTGAGCATGCGAAAGAAGGAGCAAATGATTATCAGCGTACTGAAGTTTCAGGTGAAGAGTTCACGTAAAGTTTGTACTTGACATTATTGAGGTTTTATTAGCGTTTCCGAATGGTTGCTACTTAAAAGATTTTGCAGGTGAGGACTTGAGAGGTCGAATAGAAGAATTGGAACCTGGAACAACGTATGAAGTTCGTACAGTCTCACAATATAGTGATGAAAGTGGCAACATTGTTGAAACAACGTCGCCGAGCACTAAGGTGCGTACAGCTGGTGCAGGTGTGTTAATCGTTTTCACCTGAGCAATAATTTGGAGAATTTTAACAGATGGCTGTTTTATAAAAACAATTCTGCTACTTTATTGCCACTCTTTTCAGCTCCATATAGTGCTAAAATTTGGTTGCTTTTGTTAATAATACTCGTCATCTTACTCGTCTTCTGCATCTTATGCATTATATGTATTGCTGCGAGGCGGAGAGGAGCTAAATATCCTGTGTCGGAGAAGGAAAGACAGCAAGGGCGAATACCTATACTTCCTGGTGAAAAGGAGCGTGGGTTTGGAGAGTATATGAAGCCGTAAGCTGTTCAACTTCCCAGTCTTAATTCTTTTTTTGTTCCACAATAAAAGTTTCCAAGAGCGGAAGTGTTTATTTATTAGGACGTAAAATGGCTATTTGTTTCTTGTATCGCTTCTTTGTTAATTGACTTCTTTACCTCTCTTGCAGAGAAGATGATGAGAAGCGTTCATTAACAGGAGGCAGTAAAGCAGAGTCAGAGACAGATTCTATGGCTGAGTACGGAGATGCAGATCCAGGTCGTTTTACAGAGGACGGCTCGTTTATCGGTGAGTACAACCTGTAGTAATTTTGGCCGTCTGCGGCAGAAGTAAAAGGGCGGCTTTGTTTAAAATTTATATGTTTCAGGACAATACGTGCCGAATAAAACTTTGGTCAGTACTTCTACTACTGGTAAAGCGGATCGGGAGTCAGCTTCAACATTTGTTTAATTTTAGTTTTTTTTTTTTGTAATGAAATCGCTAATTTTGTCACCGGTGTTAATATTTTAAGGTGTTGTTTACAGTGGCAGTGCTTGTTAGAATCTCATTTTCATGCATCCCATATGCTAGTTTTTAGTTTAAAGATAATGGAATTTATATTTTTTGAATGTTTTTGCCATTTTTAACTGCTGCATTGTTGCTACTTTTTTGATTTTATCTTTTTGTTGTATATTTTACTACTCAAATTTCTATTTCGCGCAAAATTAGGATGCTTTCCGATGGTTACTGCAGAGGATTTTGTTATGACAGTGAATCCAGTCTAGTATAATTTTTCACGTTGTCTTTCATTGATTATTTTTTTCTGCCATTTTTGAGGAATGAATTGTTTTTCCTTCTTTTTTTTTCCTTTTTTTTTATTTTCTAATTTATGGAAATTGTTTTTCACCATTTTATCGAATATGTCGTTTTTACTGACCAAAAGGACAAGGAATTTCAGTGGTAAATCTCTTTAAGGTTATTTCAATTGTTATTTTCCCACTTTTTCACTGCCCTCTTCGTTTTCCGTTTTATAAATCCGATTTAACGTTGTGCTTGGACAGCTCAGTTTTTTTAGTTTTTTTGTGGGGGTAACTCGCCTCTAAGCTTGTTCATTTTTACTATTTTCATAATTGTTTATTAACTGCAAAATACATTTTTTGAACAGGTTTTGCTTCTAAATTGTTGAATTTGATTTCGCCAAGGCATTGGTAACAGTAAGCATGACAGTTTCTTTCTTTTTTGACTTGTATCTGTGACAAATTCACTTGGTATATTTTTTATGAATTAGAGATCGAGGTTTCCCTTGTTACTTTCTGTGTTGGAGTTGCCTTTGCTTTATTTTAAAATTTTTTGAGACTGTATCATTGAAACGTAGCTAAGTATTTAATTTTCTCAGTCGTTTACTTCTTTCAGAGATGTTTACATCGCCTTCTTGCTATGCTTTACTGTTTTGACGCAGCACATGCCACAGACTTGGCAAATTTAGCGCACCATTATTTGTTGCCGCCTTCACATGTTTTTAAGCATCCTGCTTCTGAATTTTAGGTGCTTGTTTTTGGTAGGGAGGTAAGCGTTATATTAAATTTTGTAATATTTTGTTGTTTTGCTAATGGGATCTTGTGATGATGTTATTTTTGGTATGCTCGCGCTGGCTTTAAAGGCTAGTGCTTTAGGGCTTTGAGAAATTCGTGATTACTGTTTCGTCGTTGTTCTGCCAGGTTTCTTGTTTGTATAAAATTAAATAGATGTGCTTTACTAGAGTTGGCATAATTTCATAAGTTAATGTGACGCATTGTAGTTCGATTCGTGTAGTTTTAAAGTCGTTCTGGTGAGGCATAAAAGTTAAGATTTTACTTTAGTGGCTGCCTGGGATGGTATTTCAAAGAGGGGGGATATGAAATACCAGTTTGGCAGTTCTGACTGCGGCCCAGAGGCCTATTCTTCTGATTGTTTTGTTATTTTATTGTTTCATGTGCTCGTTGATTGCGGTAATTTTTAAATAAATTGCGGCCAATTCCTGCTTGCGCTTTGGTGGTTTATAAATACTGACATTGAAGCTGTTGATATTGTGGTTGACATTTTCTCGTACACTGGTTTCGATTGGAAATTTTTTTAGTGGAGCCTGATTTCGCAGTGTGTGAGATGTTTTTCTGTTATGAGTAGGGGTTGGGCGGGAGCAGAGGGGTTGGCTGGTGCGTTTTCTAACCGCTGCTGATTTACTGCGTGTTTAAACTCAGATAAAAGTGACGGAAGTGTTTGCGGGTTATGTTTTATGAGCGTAGGAAGAGTAGCGATTGTAAACGGTATTTTAGGGCTCTGGGGTTCAGTGCGGGCCATTGGGGGAAGGCAGCAGGTTGTTTGAGTGGCCCTTTCTGTTGGTTTAACTTGGTGTTTTTTGCGGCAGTGGAAGATGGTGAGTTTTACTCTTTCTTGGTCGCTTTTCTGTGGTTAGAGTGGTCGCTGAGTTGGTCCTGTTAGGTGCTCTTGTTGTCTGTTTGTTTTTATGGTTGTGGACGTTAGAGCTTTGTTGTGAAACGGTTGTTGGTGTTCTGAGGCTGGCTGATGAGGGTCTTTTGTCGGTCAGATGTTTTTGTCTTGTAGCCTGTTTGGTTACTCTGAGTTGGCGGTTGATTTAAGAAGTTCAGCGGAAGTGGAGGTTATGTTGAGGTCGTGTTTTTTTTTTTTTTTTTTGTAGGAGGAGGATATGAGCATGTTCAGGTTACAG
>UXUI01009321.1:9799-20023 GCA_900576705.1 Enterobius vermicularis
ATCCATATATGTGTTTTTTTCATGTTGACCAACTAACCTACCAAGATAACCTACCAAGAAGGATTTTTTTAATGTCATTTGACAGTTTTCTGACTGCTCACACCTTTTACATCACTCTTGTTGAGGTTTATTGGGAAGGTAGAAAAAAGTGAAACAGAAACGGGAAGAAAGTTCCGCCAAATTTCAACTTTTCTACCTAATTTCAAATTTATATATAAATGCCTAAATACATAACTGAAATCATCAAAACCTGAACTTTTATATTTCTTGAAAAGGCCCCAAAGAATTTGAAGAATAAATGAAAATTACAAAACTCAGCCACTGTTGCAGCAGAAGGAAAAATAGAGAACAGTGTGAGAATTCGGAAAAAACAATTTAACCATTTGTTCTTTCACCCTTAAAGTAGGTTTGAAAGATTTTGTAGTAGACACAAGTTTTTTTTGCAAGGTGTCAAACTAGCATATTGAAAAGTCTCCTAAAATGAGAACACTATCGTTGGAGATAAGCAAAAATGACAATCTCATCTAATGTTGCCAGAAAAAGCAGTAATATGAACGAAAGTTATGACTGTGTCAGTCTTCAGACCACCAGAAGCCGATTTGAATTCTCTTATTTAAAACACCGAATACCTCACTTTTACCAAATTGATTACTCACTGGAAAGGTGCAGCAAATAAGTCCAGCTTTAAAACAACGTTCGTTTCTCACAATGCGTTTTGAGCAACGTTTGTGAGGCGAGATGTAAAAAGAAGAATCTGTGTTTACAGGGATTCTTAAGTGAATTCAGATTTCTCGAAAATTTTTAGAACTAATTTCACAATTTTTATTCTGATATCCCAAGTATAGAGAACATTTCTTTATGTAAAAAAAAGAAAAAACTAAGAAAAAGTAGTTTTAAATTTAATCATTAAAACGCACTGAAGTTCAGAAAAACATTTTTTAATTTGGTACATTTAAAAGTTGATAAATTTTTTGAATACTTTCTGCGACAGTTTGGCTTTTGAATGCAGATGAGGCAGTAAACAGAAGGCAGAGTTCTTTCGGCTTAGTGGTCACACTTTCTTTTCAACCAATCAAGCCAAGAAGTTTCAACTGTAATAAATATGGCCGAGTTCCATTGTAACCACTAAGGAAAATGCGAGCATTAAACTAAAGCAGCTCCTGGAAAATCATAAATTTTTGAGGTGACAACATTACTATAGCTGGTGATGAAAACGTGATTATCGTGAGCAAAATGCATGAATTGAAAATCTATAAACTGCACTAAAGATGTGTGCATTTGTACAAATCCATTGATTATCAACAGAGTTTTAATTGCATTAATTTTTCAAAGATAAAAATAAAGACATGAGATGGCAGCCAATTTTTCGTTGGATCAGTGTATCTGCTGTGTCGTTTTCCAACACTCTTCCTGTTATATATACGCTGACCCGTTCGGTCACTTCTAACAGTGTTCAGTGGCGACAGTTACAACAGAACCCTCAGTAGCCAAATTTGTTCAACAATAATCATCCCACTCACTGCCGACTAATTGTCCACATAGTGCAATTTCTATTAAACGTTGTCTACTAATAATACTGAAATATTATTTTTTTCAAGTTGCTGTCATTTAACATTTGATACACCATCATAGGTCAATTACTGTTTCTTCTTGCGTATAATAAAACCTTTTTAACTCTGTCGCTCATAGAACAACGTTGATATTAAATAAGTTTTCATTCAGTGAAGTTACTGGTATAACTTCAACCAGATTTTGAGTGTTAAGGTTTTGTATAACTATTTCTAGTAATGATTCCTGCTGAACTGAGCACTATAATTTATATTCATTGCAAATTAAGATTTATCATTAAATTTCAGTTTTCTTGCTAGGTTATTAATTAACTTTTTTTTAACTGTAAAAGTTGTGACATTTACGTTAGAAGAGTATTCATCTTTACTGAACAGAACGGTTAACGAATATTCGTCATCAGCTGATTTTAGTTTTTTTCAAACATTTCGTTTTTCTTTTAATGCTCGACAAACCGTTTGAATTTTGTTAGTTTTTTCTTTTTTTTTTTTTTGTTTTATAAGAGAGTAGACTGTTGGTTACACTCTTTCCAGGTTTTAAACTTCTTTTGCTTTTGCCTAAAGATAAATAGTGCTAACTATAAAGTAACAATCTTCAAGCGTTGTCGACGTAAACACTTACTCAATTTGATGCTGGCGTTGTAATTTCCACTTCATAGACCAAACTGTTAATTGTTCTATGAAATCACTCTTTTAATCGGTACCTTCTCCTTAAATGCCAAGTATTTTGAGGTGCCAATAAAAAAACATCAGGAATGTTAGACGATGTACCCTACAGTGACTGTGCACTAAACTCGCCGTCTCAGGCAATATATGACCTACAAACTGGTCAGAATTCAGTGCCTTTAGATGAAGTACCTGCAAAGTCGGAATTAAATGCAGTCAACAAAGAACAAATGTCGTCACTTTACTCGCATATCTGCTTTCAGGTTTTAATTCTCATATTTTTTTTTATTCCGTCTGCGACTGAAGTGCTTTTAATGGTAAAATTTATGTGGTTGAGCTCATCGTATTAAACTTTATTTGAGTTAAGAAAACGATGTGCAGTGACCAGCAAACTTCAAGACCTATAGTTATTCAAAATTGATCTACCACATGGTTAAAAATTTGAGGGAAAATCATTTTTAAGACAGTTTTAAGTTATTTGGCAATTGAACAGCCAATTACTTAGAAGGTACGTTAAAAAATGTACAGCAAGAAATTGAACTGCAAGATATTGTTTATTTGGAAATATCATTTAGAAATATCAAACTTTAAAGAATACGAATAACTTTTCATGTTATCAACTTTTCCAACTTTTCCATCTTTTCCATCTTCTGTAATCGCCTTTTTCCAAACCTTGAATTTTTACTGTTCCCTTAGCTGATGACTAGTAGCACCTATTGCAATTTGGGTTTCTTCACCAGCCTCGTCCAAGCCTCAATAAGCAACTGTTTATTGTTCCTTTCAGACCACCTAAAACTCCTATTAGAAACTTTCGACTTTATGACACAGCCGTAATTTAGGCCGTTTTTGATCTTTGACATAAATTCTTTTATAATTCTATCATGCTTTATGCAACAACAATGCCTTATTTCTAAACTCAAATTTTTACAACTTGCTTGGTTTTTTGAAGCCTTCACTTGCAAATGGAAGTGAATGAATTTGGGAGGCTACTCTATAACGAAATTTAGCTTCTCCTGGAGATTATTACTCACAGCGAGTATTCCCTCTTGGTATTACCGCATCTTGACAGTACCTTATTACCAGTAGTAACTTGTTATTATCCACAGAAACTTCTGAGAAAAGCTCTGTTTCATTTCACCTTTCTTTTTAAACAGGAACCGAGTCTTGCCAGCTGATGTTATCAAAACATGAAGGATCCATGTATCTTTAAATACGACATTCCTTGTTGTCGTCCTAATAAATACGCAAGCTCACAGTTGTTAAATTCTAGACCGTACTAAAAACTATCCAATGTTGGGTTCCAGTTGTTTGAAACTGCTATAATACACTTCTAACCATTACTCTATTTGAAAAAAAAAGTAGGCGCACTCTCTCAAGTCTTTCCTGTTGGTTTCCCATAGTTTCTTACTGTTCTATCTTTTAGGGGTTTATTCACAGACTTATCATTTACTGCAAAACGCTTACAGAACTTCAGTGCTTGCTGCCTCACCACACGCTTTTACTAATCACTGTGTGGAACAGCAGTTTGAAAAGTTTTATACTGACTATTTATGATTAGAAATGAAAGACACTAATCTAAGGTGATTTTATTAGGACCATTTATGACCTTTTCTTACCTTAAATTTAAAATTTTGCTTAATAGACAGCAGTAATTTTTTGTAGATAGAAGTTTCAGTAAGAGATACCTTTAAAGCTTTCTTTATCAGTATTTTAATTTCCCTGTCCGTAATTCATTTAAACAATCAGTTTTCTATGGAAATTTACTAAGCGGTGAAAATATGGTCTGTTCTAGTTGTAAAAAAATGCACCGTAAAATAGTTTTTTATACTTAATGTGTGGATGTGAGTTTTAGTTTATTTTCTGACGTTGTATGTTCAGAAAAATTGTTTTTATTTTTCATTCAGCGTTTTGCACACTGGACTGAAAGCAGGAAATGTGCAAATTCCATGAATTTTTTCGGTAACCATTGACTTTATTACCAAGAATCAGGTATAACAATAATACTATATATCAATTACTAATTGATAAATCAAATGAAATTTTGAGAAACTTAAAACACAACTCCTTGAGATAAGCGAAGATAGAAAAAAATTTTTTATATTTTTAATTCTGCATAGATTAGCTTCTTAGGTTTCAAAAAAAAAGGTGATTTGCTTTTTCATGGTTGGAAAAATGAGGTAGAAACCTTTACAGATTTGCGAAACCCAGCAATTACTATGTATAAAGGAAAAAAAGTTTCATTTTTTTCCAGCTTAATTTTAAGGGTACTTGCATTTGCCGAGCTCGTTTCAGCGTAGACTAAAAATTTTGACTGTTTTGATCACTATCCTTGAACTCTTTTCCGAAAGAAGATAAAATTAATTCTTGCTTATAGCTGCATTCGGTTGTGAAGGTGTTATCAGACCTGTCTCAAGACGTTGCCAAAGCAAATGAAGATACATCGGAAATCCTCAATGAGTTACAGGTCTTCTGCTTTTTTTTTTCCAAATTTAAAAAGCTATTCACAAGTTACAGTTCTCAAACCAAAGTTCTTCTCCCTAATTGTGATGAAATTATCAATTTACTAATAAAGTCATCGTTATTTCAGAAAAAAGTTCAACCCTTTCTGGAACATCTTGATGAAGAAATGACTACTTTGGAAAAAATAACAAGATCAAGTCTTGATAACTCTAAAATTAATGAAAAACGCGTTGAATCCTTACTTACTTTCCACAAACTCCAGGTGAATTTACAATTAAACTTCGCAGCAATCGAACACTCACACTTATTTAAAAAGAAATTTCATGATTTATTAGAGGACTGAGGTGTGGATTTTAGTAACTGACATTAATTCTTAGCAAATACTAAAATTTTTTAGACTGCAGGTCTAATTTTTTAAAGATTTTATCAGATTGCAAGATCAAAAGCTTTTTAGCATCTTGGCAAATTTTGTTTTTTTGCTTTTTTTAACTAGCAACTACATAGGAGACAAAATGTTTAACGTCTTTATTTTGTTTAAAAAATAAAAATGTTAGGATTACCGTAGGGCAATTTTCAACAACTGCTCAAAAGAGGACAAGAATATCTTTAGAAAAAACCTGTGCTAAGAAACAGTTCTGAAAAAATTAAAAAAAAAAGTTGAAGCGGCAGAAAAATGTAACTTTTTCAGCTCGAAATGCGACGGGTTTTGCAAGAAACATCAGGCTCCATTTACGAAGATATTGAGCGTACACTTACACTGAGACATCGTGGGTGCTGCGGAGTTAATCTTAAAAAGGCTACAGTTGAAGCATTGCGGCAAATTAAACTGCAAATGGAGTCTGCCGAAAAGTTCATTCGGCAACAGAAAGCAGGCGGCAATAATTGTTAAATTAATCTTTCAATATTTCTCAGAGCGGCGAAATTTATTTTTGATAAGTGGTTCATTTTATCTGACAAAAAAATTTTTTCTGAAAGGAAACAAAAACAAAGACCAAAATACAGACTGGCAAAACTATTAAAAATTCTACACTACCTTCAACCAAAATCGTTACAAGGTAATTTATATTGATATATCATTTCGTTACACGCAAGACCAAGGAGTGAAAAAAAAAAACATGGGTTTTTGGAATAAACAAGTCTAGATGTACTCTAAAAAAAGTCACATTCAAAAAACTCGTTCCTTCTAAAGCCTCAGGGCTAACCCAGAGCGTAAACCAAAAGCTTTGAACTAAAGCTTGAGCCTGAATAAAGGACAACGTTAAGATCAGGTCAAACTTAAGCCCTAACCCAAACTCAAGTTAAGGCTTAAAGCTACGCTGATTCAAAGTTCGAGCTTCTAAGCTTAGATTCAGAAACTGAAAGAGAAGTGGAAGTTTCATGAAGAGCAAAAAGTTAATAGGCTGTAAATCTGAGCACTTAAAAAATTTCAATCACTCCCGTAGAGTTACCTTTGACTTACGTCAGAAAACACAGTGAAGGAAGTTGAGGGAAGCAAGAATTTGGTAATAAGTGCTATTTTAAAAAGATTACACTGATCTTTTCTGAAAGACTTAAAAGCGGTCTACACTTTGCAATGTCCTTAGGAAAAACAGTATCATCTCTTGAAAGTACAGCTGAAGCACCTCGAAAACAAGAGCAGTACACATTAAATCCAAGCGAGGTTTGGATAACATTTTTTAGTTCACTACAAATAAAGGCATATAAATGTATCTGCAACAATGCCCACACGAAAACCAGAAAATGTAATTACTTTCAGGACCAAAAGTTCTCACTGCGTAATATTTTTCCTATCTCCTCTTCGTATTATTCCCTCCCAAATTTTCTCAAATTGCAGAGAAAAACAGAAGCAAGGCGATAGGTACCACAAGTCCACATTCACAAGACCTTCAATATTGGAACTTTTTAACACGTAAACGGTACGGTAGTACTCCTTGGCCCACACTCAGTCAGAAATCTACTTGTCATACCAACGTTTTCACAAATGCCTGAACGAAATACTCTCAGATTGCAGTTCTTCTACACCACTTCCCAATTCCCTTCACTAATTTTATACCCTAAGGAATACCACTGCCATATCGTCACACCGACACGTGTTGTAGCAGTGGGAACTGTTGAGTTTAAATACGTGAGCTTGACAAGAGTTCCCTTTCAGTCTGGAGGTGCTGGAAACAACGATGTTTTAAACTTTATTAAGTCTTACAATATGTGATATAGAAGCTAGTGATGGAGGAAACGACGCAGAAGGCATTCGTTATCACTCTGACGCACTTATCAAGCGTCAGGTTCTTTAAAGCTACTTAATTTCACTGAATAAAACTTGCGTTTCGAAAAATGGCATTAGATGTATAAAAATAACTTCCACAACAATCCCAAAAACTTTACAAACAAAAATTCCAAGAGGAACTATATTAAAAAAGTCATATTTGAAAAACCAGCTGAAATAATTACTATATGAAAAAATAACTCAACGAAAACCTGGTTAGAAACTCCTTATTACCATATTCGACAAGAATGCCACCCAAAACAAACAGATCCAAAGATAAATAGACAACAAAAACTGAACAAAGCCTGAAGGAAAATAATAGCAACTTACGCATAAATAAAAGTCAACTCAGCATTCAAAGCTTTTAAGACGCAAAAACAAATCTGCCAAATGGCCACGCAATACAGGATATAAAGCTTCAACAGAACAATGACTTAATGAAGCATCTTCTTGAAAAATGCCGAGGAATAACACAGGAGCCTTTTTTTTCATCCACTAATCAAAAACTGTTTGCATGATTTCGTCCTCCCTTCCAAAGAGCTTTCCCTTAAGAAAAAAACGAATCTGCTGTGTTTCATTATAGGCCTTCTTGTACAAACGCTAAATACATTTCATTCTCGACCTAAGTTTTCCGAAAACTACATCTGCAGCCAACCGTCTATATGAAGTTTGTATTATATACACATCAGGCAAAAAAATAATCCTCCTGACCTACCTAGCCAAAATCAAGCAAAAATAAAAAAATAAGAAAAAACAGAGCTGCACTAACAAATATTCCCACCAACAGAATAGAGAAGTATCATAAATTAAAAAACATTTTCGATCAATCCCTGGCTAGAAAGATATTACTACAACCCGTTGTCCGTAAAAAAAATTATTTCAAGAAGCTGCGAAGCGCTCATGGAAGAGATAAACTAACACAAGTGCAGCAACCAAGTTTGTCCATACAAGAAAAATGGCAATCATAAAACTGCTGCATTTGAAGCATAAAAAGGAAAATTCATTGTAACGGTAAAACTGCGAACTGCACCACAGTGATAAAGGAAATCAACTAACAGAACGCTACTTCTCCACTGAAACTAATCGAAGTGATTCCTGCCAAAAATTATCCAACTACTCATTAGTTTGATAAGATACAACTACTGCTGACAAAACAAATCAAACAACAATACTAATGAAACAGCCTTCTTTGTCTAATAACTTGAAAAAAATCATCCAGTGTTCAGTAAGCACATGAAAGGCAATGAAAAAAATGGAAGAAAACTCCATCAAAATGTAAACAACTGCTTCTGAAAAAAAATTGCATTCAAAAAATTTCTCCAAGAAATAACAGACAAGAATAAAATCTTTCTACCACACGAAAAAAAAAATTCAATTTAAAGAACAACCCTTACAGAGTCTTCCCCCTCAGTTTTTGCGACGTTTATGACGACTGTCATTCCTCTTACGACTGGTACTGCTACTACTGGAACTGCTTTCAGTACTGCTAGAAGAACTGCTTTCAGAAGACGAGTCGCTACTGGACTTCCCCCTTTTGTTTTTATCTGTCTTCTTATCCTCTTTCGACCTCGACACTTTTTCACGTTTACTGTCATCGTCGTAATCGGATTTATGTGGGCTTTTCTGGTCACGTCCTTTTTTGTGGCCTTTCCGCTTTAGACTCGGAACCTCTTTAGAACTAGATCGTCTGCTAGACTTCTCATCTAGACTTTTAAAACTTTTAACTCTGTTCCGGTCCTCTCCACGACTCCGCCCAGGAGAAGCACTACTTACACCACCATGGCGCCTCAAGCGAGTCCTGCTATCAGAACTGTCCCTATGGTAACTATTTCTCCTTCTACCCTCGTTGGACTCGCTATCAGTATGCTTGAGGTCCCAGCGATTCTCCCCTGAACGGCTTCGCCGACGTCCGTCGTTCCTTTTATAACTACTACGACTATGTCGATGTCGAGTTCCTGACTCACTATCCGAATCGCCACTACGCACTCCCCGCTCATCTGATGTATCTCCATGACGGCCACGACCCCTGCTATCGTCACTATCACTCTTCCGATACCTCTTACGACGACTATACCCATCAGAGTCATGACTATACCGACGTTTCCGTTCATGCCCCCTCTCAGAATCCCCATGATTTTTATGCCGTTTACCACTTTCTATTGAATCATCGCGTTTACGGCGTCTCCTATGACGCGACTCCTCGTTTGAAGAGTTTTTCGGCGATTTAGCTCGACTGTCTCCGTCAGAGCTGCTGCTTCGTAGTCTACTGCGCTTTGGATTCTCGGAAGAACTTGCTCTGACATACCTCTCCTCACTGTTCCTTAGCGTCTTCGACTCGTCAGGCACTGAGTTAGACTCTTTCTTCTCAGCAACTCCAGCACCATCCTTAACAAAATCCTTCGGTTTTTGAGCTTTTTCAGTGTACAAAACCGCTGATTCCTTTCCTGAAACAACTTCTTGCTTTACCGTCAGTTCTTGAGCAGCTTCATTACGACGTTTCTTATCCCGTTCGCCCTTTAAATCTGAGCTCATTTGACTATCCTTTGATGCCTTCGACTCACGGATTTCATTCTCAACAGAATCTTCGCATTTGGGTTTTTTTTTTGAACCTGATGACTTCTTCGCTCGATCGCTTTCCAAACTCCCCTCTCTTCGCCTTAAAAACAACCATAAAATCAAGGAAACAAATCTGGGAGAAAAGGTTATAATATCAAGTTGGACCAGAAGCAGATGAACTATGACACAATAAAGAAATGTGAAAAATACTACCTTGAGTAATCCTTCTCACGTTCCTTCAGATCACTCGAAGATACATGCTTGTGTTGACGTTCTGATAATTCGCTCACTGAGGATGACTCTGAAGAACTGGTGCCACTACTAGAATTGGAACTCGTTGACTCCGCGCTCGAATCAGAATCACTATCTGACTCTGAAGAAGATCCGCTGTCGTCAGAGCCAGAAGTCATCAGTGACGAATCCGTGGAGACTGAACTTTCGGAATAGCTAGTGGAAGACTTGTGTCGACGCTTCGACGTCAATTTCTACAATAGAATAATGATCCAATGTGAAATACTGAAGGAAGATCACGAAAGCTCTCAGTAAAGTAAAAAACGCTGGAAACAAACAAGCAGAAGCTGTTTTACCTTCTTAGTGCCGTCTTCTCCAGCAACAACTCCAGACTTTTCCTCGATACTGGATACTTCCTTGCCTTTGTTAATTCTAAAAGAAGTTTTTTTTACGGAAATAAACAAATCTAGCATCCAAAAAACT
>UXUI01009323.1:2791-20019 GCA_900576705.1 Enterobius vermicularis
CTTTCACAAAATAACAAATAAAAGAGGTGAAAGAAATCGTCTTTTTCAGTTTGCCTATTTCAAAACACTCGCAACAATTTTATCTACTTACCAATATTATTTCTAATTGTTTACTTCCTACCACTTTCAAATATTTGAGTCATCCAAATATGGAATACAGCCACTCAATTCGTAGCTTTTTCACCCCTCGTATGCAGTAACGCTTAGTAATTTATAGCAATGAGAGATTTGCTAAAAAGTAATAGAGAAAAAAATTTTTTTCTTCTCTTGCATTTATAACAAAATATTAAGAAACGAAAAAGAAAAAATGAAAAAATGTTGCAAGAATAAAGAAAACTACTCAGTCCTTGTTCTTAGAACATAAAAATTATAGAATATTTATGCTGCTTAGTAGAAATACTAAAAAAAAAAGTGCTCCATTAAAGTGACCGCAATCGATTCACTACCAGCTTCTTTTACTAATCCACTGATAGTAGGCATCTGTAATAAGAAGTTGGGTGAAATTTGCCTTCATATTACCGGTATATGCTAAGACTATGCAAAAAGTAAAGGAAAAAGCAGGAAGTGAAGAAAACAAATAAATTTCTTCCCAACATTTTATACCCATTAATTGCATGCAGTATAAATAGAGTACAAATCAATGAACATTATTTTTCTCTAGCAACTACGAATTATCCTAACACATATATATAATTGCTGCAACAAAAAAATCTTAGTGCAACTTGTTAAAAAACCGATCAAACAGATTCACCAACCACCAATCACAGCAAAAGTACCCATTCACCAGCTCTAATAACGTCACTTCACAACCTCATACCACCCTATGTCACCAACAATCAGATGTCACTGTTGTCTGAGCACTACTCAAATAGGTAAGCGGTTGGGCGTTTGCAAATTTTCCTTAAGACATTTCTGGCATTTGGACAGTGGGAGACCAGTAGCGTCACTCGCTCTTTGTTTGACTGATACGTGGGCGGGTATTAGGCAGCAGATGTCTGACGCCCTTTGAATCTTATTTTCAACCTTACCGCTTTGTTTCTTGTTCACTTTCTTTTCTTTTTTGGTGCAGTCCATCTGCACGTGAATGGGATGACGTTTAGGAAAGAAAGGTCTAAAATATAACAGAACCCGGAACGTTCAATGAAACTATCACGAAAATATAAATATAAATCTTTGTCAAAGTTTTGTCACTGCACTATTCCTCATTTATCCGCTGCAAAAACGTTGTTTATTGTTGCAGATAACGGTTTTTGAACAATTTTTTTTTGTTCACTGTTTTGGGATGTACAAATGCTTTCCCCAGTCTTCTTTATATGAAAACATAATTTGAATACAAAATTGAAAATTATTTTTTTCCTTGTTTGGCAGATTTTTAAAAGAAAGCAACAGATTTATTTGATACATGCCCCGTAGAGTTTTAGGCAGCAGTTCTTTATTCGAGTCCATGCCAGTTGTGCCTATCCAGTAGACTCATACATTACTTTTCCAGCTCAGTATAAACAATCTTTTGCAGTATTGAGTATTTCAAAAATTTAGTACAAAACATTTTCTATATTTCTTTTGCACTCGGCATCCTGTATTTCAGTTGACTAAAATTCAGTTTTGTAATCAATTCCTTCTCTCATCTCTAGTTCCTCCTTTTCGAAAAAAAAGTCTTCAATTTTGCAAGTTTTAACAGAGGATAATACTTCTTTTCTTCTGTATGCCTTCAACTAAACATTGTACAGCACTGATGTTTGCTGGCTTTCTAGAACCTGTCAAATTTATAGTGGCTTACAGTTTTTTATCTCTCGATCTGTTTTTTCAAATGCCAAGTACTTTTCATGCTTAATAAATCGCAAATACATTGTTATGAAAAACCTTCTACGCAATACCCACATCCTATTTGTTATCTTTTCAAAGATGCAACCTTTTTCCTCTTTATCGATTTATTACTACTTCCTGTAAAGACTATCACTGTACAGTGCAATAACCTTTTACTTGCTTCAAATTTGCTTCAGTTGAGCATCGCAGTGGTATTTCCAAGTCGTTAAAAAGCAGTAAAAAATTTAGAACTTATTATTGATCAATGACAAATATGTGAGGTATAATTTTAAGTTGTAAAAAACCAAAAAATAAGACCACTTCCTCTTAATGCCTTTAATTTAAGTTCCGACTTGTCACTTAACAGTTTTGTCAGAATGCAGATGCTTCAAACAGTGTCTTAAAACACTATTGCTGACTAAAATAATAACGAACTTGAAGAGTAAAAAAAAGCTATCAATTGTGGATTCCTAACCTTTTCAAAATTATCTGCTTGGTCAAAGTTCTGTTCAAAAAAGGACTCTGACAACTGAACTTTTCACGAAGCAGCAAAGTTATCGAGAAAATCTAAAAAAAAATAGGAGCGTTAGCAGACAGTCTTTGTGGGCGGACAACGGGATGGTGCAGTTCATAGCCAAAAAAATCCTGGAAATTAAGTAAAGCAAAACGAAAACGTTACAAAATGTGACCGAACAGTATCAACTATTTAACATAACTAAACTTGCTCAATAATTTTCTTACTACTTGCTTCAAGATTAACAACATCTCTACGACCAACAGCACAAAGACATAGCAAATAAAAATTTCGATAATTAGTGCAGAATTTTCAGAGACGATAGTGAAAGCTCACCTAACGTATGGAAATTCTACAGTAAAATTGGTAAATATGAACAATATTATCTAATGTTACGAATATTTATGGATGTCATTGTTGGCCTTCTTGGAATGGGTGCTGCATTCTGGACCAAAAAACCAGCCTTCGCATTCCCATGTGCTATTGTACAACCGCTGCTGATAGTAGCTAGGTAAGGTGACTAGTAAATCCAAAACTGCTTAATAAGTGTTATTTAAACATCACAATTCTGGGAACGTTTATTAGACCTTCCTTGTGAATCAGAAATTTATATTCCATATTTTCGTGTAAATGGCCTTAACGTACGGAAAAAAGCTGGCAGGAACGCTGGCTCATAACAACTCTTGCAGCTTCTTCTGCTTAAAGCGGTGGAACCGTTGAAAAGCACCAATAATTTCTTGGACTTTAAATACTAATAATGAAACTTAACAACAGTTTTATAAAATTCAGCATATATTTCCAAGGATTCATATTTCAGGATTTTTGCATGGATCTTCATCAATCGGCTACCGAAAGAGTATCGGACCGAAGATCTCACATATGTTATACTAGAATTTGTTTTCCCATCTTTATGGTAAGTAATTATAAAATTAATTACAAATAGAATTCAATAAAAAAAAAAAACAGAAATGAAATGAAGCCTAATGCAAACATTACGATGCTTCATTCTTCAATGCATTGAGAAATCCTACAAAAAACCGAATTCAGAAATGTAGTAGCAAAACATATTACACTAGAATTGTAAATAACGACTAAATTGAAGAGAAATTCATTGTGCAAAAAAAGGATATTTTAGCAAGAGACATAAACATCGTGAGAAAATCAAAAGTATAACAATAGTTACTGCCATCATTATAATTATTATCACCATTATTATCACAACGGCATACTAAATACTAAAATCCCTTTAAAAACAGGTTCATCTTATCGATTGGCACAACGTTTTCACTTTGCAAAAAAGAAACAGAAAAGAAGCAACCGTTACGACAAACACCAAAAATTGTGGTTTACTCAACAAAAACTGATAACGAAGAATCTGTTCAATTTGAAATCAATCCATGATGCGTTTTTTTTTTTCACGATTGTTATTAAATTATTCGCGAAAAATCGAATACCCAATTATTTGACTGCAAGAATGATATTATGAAAAAAGGTTCCCAAATTTAAATTAAAAAGTAACGACATTGATTTCATCTTTACTCGATCAATATAGACAAATAATTGGTTATTTAATGTCGCCACTAAAAGTACTGTTACACATTCCTTAAACGGGTTCATCATAAAATTATTCTGAAATCTCTTCTTAACTAGCAGACACATCCTAATGCAAAAGTATCTACATTCCGAAAACAATCACAAAAATGGAATAAATTGATGAAAAATTCAACAATAAACTATAAAAATGTAATTAACTCCAGAAAATAATAAATTTTTCGTTAGAGATGACTTCAACCGGTACCCAAAATAAACTATTATACGTATTTGAAAAAAAAAAGAGAGAGAGAGAGAGAGAGAGAGAGACTAATACTGTTAATTACCAATGGTGATACCAGTAATTTGCAAAATAACAAATCTATTACTGACCGATTTCTACGCATAATACACATTTCCAAAGATTACATACAAGTCGATACAAATAATGCAAAAAAGCCTGCTTCTTTGACCATTAATCCAGGTAAAATTAAAAAGATACTGATCATATTAGGAGGTCTTTTTACAGTGTTCAACAAACCGCCTGAAAATATGCAATTATAAAGTTTTTTCGCTAGTTGAAATTTAGGTAAAACTTCTTACTATGACTGGAATTAGACAAAGAATTACACTTTAAATGAATCAAATTACCATCCAATAACCTAGAGCTTTAGAAGATTACAAAAAATGCCAAGATAAATTAAAGGTTAAAGTTAAGGAAAAAAACATACAAAAGAATTGAAGGCAGTTCCGCTGCAAGATGTATAAATTTATGTTGGAAGCCTCGTTTAGCATCAAACTCCACAAATTTAACATCCCGATTTTTCTTTACCGCCGAGTCGCGTAAAAGACGTCCCAGCTTAACCGGAATCGTTTGATCGTCAGCAGCATGCATGATTAAAATGGGACAACCAATCCTATAATTAACAAATCAAACCGCAAAGTATTCTAGACTAGAAGTGTACAGCTAATACTTATTATGCTTTCTAAAATAAAATTATCCCTACAAAAACCAGGTGACAACCTTCCAATACGAGTATCAGAATTCATCCTAAGTCCAGATGCTTGAAGTGGTTTGACCAAAATATCTTCGAAACGTGGCATCCAACGGAACGGTGAAGAGAATGGATGATTAAAAATGACATCATGGAGATTGTTGAATGGCGCTTCTAAGACCAAACCAAGTGGTGTGTATGATGAATCACTTATTGCCACCACAGTTGCAATAGCCACTCTAGAAGAAATCATGTAACTTTAGACTGAACTTAAAACACAAGGCACACGTATGTCTATTGATAGATAATAATGAAAAAAAAAAACAAGTTTAGATCCTCAGTACACTGTATCTCCAATACGCTGGTCCAACCAGACTTATACAAGATCATCACATACTTACTTTTACAACAGAACAAAAAAAATTCCAAAAAAAAGATTAAATAAACAATAAGAAAAAGAACCGGAAACAGAACGCAAGAAGTTAGCAATTAGAAAGAAAAAATTTTTTATTCAAAGATATTTTTAAAATCTCTTTTAGCTTGACAGAACAGTTAGGCAACCATCTGGATTAAATACTTCGTAGAATCTTTTTTTACTTTACTTTCTACTTCTTTCAAATACTTTTTCTCTAGGCACATACTATTGAAGCAAAATGGAAAAGTTCCAAGGACTGCAAAAAGTAGGTGAAAAAGTGTGCCGAAAATCAAAAAAAATGCTATAGAAAAAAATACCCAGTTCCCATCGAGTGACCCCAAACAAAAACATTATTCGTTTCAGAAAATTTCCGTGCATATTTAATAATCGTTCTTGAATCTTCAATTAAACCAATTTCTGTAGGGAAAGCTTCAGAATCACCGTATCCTATAACAAATACCACTACAAACTGTTCTTCAACTACGAACAAACAGAAAAGCAAAAATTCTGTAACTTTATACCTCTATAGTCTATGGCAAGGACATGAAAATTTAACGATGAAAGAACGTTATACAACTGCACACGATGGTTCGTTGATCTGAAAAAAAAATATATATATATAGCCAAACATTCAAGAAAAAAACTTAACTCCCAAAATACAAAGGTAGTATCTTAAGAATTTCAAAATATTAGCAAAAACTCGCACCGATCCATAGCATTCCCATGCAGATAGACAAAAATTGGGTACCCAGGTTCCGACAACGTTTTTTCCATATCGGCTTCACTTGAATCTTCCCCAAGTTGCTCAGAAATTTTTTTAGGCAATACATGCCTTAAAGAACAAACTGTTAAATTCTAATTAAAAACTCAAAATTTCACTGCAAAAACTACCAGCATCCCAAACGAACTCCATCGATTCCTGATAAGTAGAAGTTCCTTCCACGCACTGAGACTCCAAAAGCGCTTAGGTTACCATAATTACGAAATGGTACTTTCACTGAAAAGCTTTTAAGGAATTAACATAAACTAACAAACGTTGAGGAACTGTGATCAACAACTGCTTCACGAAAGGTAACTGATTTACCAAAATTAAGGAAGAAGACATGTTGCATTAATGCAGGTAGGAAGTGAACTAGAAGAGGTACCAAAGCATATAGTGTCAAAACGGGCGATATTGTGATAATGAGCCACCGGATGTTTGAACTAAATTGTTAAACATCAGCGTAAATGAACAAAGTGCAATAAAGTAGTTGTAAATTTCCTCAGTAATCTTTTTGGCTAATGAAACTTAACACATTTCCAACTCCAAACGAATCAAACTGTGATGATTAAATAACAACAGATCCTTTTTTCTTTTACAAAACCATTTTAGTGAACAAGACCAACGAGAAAAAAACCTTAGCATTTATTTTAGGAAACGTCTTTCCAACAACTGACGTATTTGAAAAGCTCGTCTCTAAGAAATTAATTAAGCTTTAAAAAGCGCGGTGAAAAACTGGAATGAATTACTTAAAAATTACACCAAGACTGAACGAACTGTAAAGCCCAACCATTCTTTCCTTATTAAGCTTAAAAGTTCTTTATTTAATCAACCTAAAGTACATACGGAACAGTAGATGCCATTGACCAATGCCACAAAGATCTTGCAGAGATCGAATTTTCAGCCAAATACTTCTTAAAACCATTAAAAATTTTATGTTAAATTCTTATACAGACTATGAAAACCAGAAAAAGCTACCTTTTAATTTTCTAATAGCTAAAAAATGCATTTTAAACAAAACTTTTCCCTCATTCTAGTATTTTACGAGTATTTCAAGAAGCTATAAAATACTGATTATACGAAAGCTGTAACCGCAAGAAGAAAGATGCAAAAGCAGTCTTTAAAGTTGTCAATTAAATGGAAAAAGAAATAGATACTAAAAGATTCTTACCACATCTTCAAATACTTCCGCTTTACCTTCCTACACCAATAATATTTGTCTGACTCGTTCTGACACCCCGAGTAATGAATGGCAAAAATTTATCCTTTAAACACAACGTTATTTCGCATGAATACTAAGCGAGTACTCGTCAGGACAGAAACTGCCGGAAACTGACTAACCAGTGAAGAAAAGCAGATGTAGAATGCCTCTCCGTCGACAACATCCACACTCCTTTTTGGCCTCTGTCCAATCAACTTGGACTTTTTGCTTGCAACTAAGAAGATTATGTTCTTTGCTCATTCCTTCACCAGTTGTAATCTATAGGTTTATGCTTTGTGGCCTTCAGGCCGTTTCGCTTCACTTTATGAACATAACCTATGCGGAAACTTGCTTCCGTACCAGCAGTTACATGCAACTGCCAAAGCCTTCTGCAAGATTCCCTGATATGCCTATAATTGATGTTTGCATACCTGTTTTACGCCTTTTGTGCAGCTTTATTAAAGTAAGGCGAAATGACTTGAAATCGCACATTTGTAAAACGCAACGACTCTCACGCCCTCTATTTGGCAGCCTAGTAACGACAAAATGCCCATTTATCAACGGCAATCTCTTAAACAGTATTTTCAACTCCTTGGCAACATCGCCGTCAAAACTTATAGCTTCCCCATAGAAAACTTTTAGGTTTGCATCCGAAACACTCTACCTGTGCTATCAACCACTCCACAACAAACTACAAATTGACGAGCGCCGCAAACACAACCCTTCCACTGCAGAATAAATATGGTCAGCTGATAAATTAGCAAAACCCAACCAATACAGCTGTCCATTTACTAACAGACCAGCCACCTAAAATGTCTTCCACTCAGTCAGCTAACTGGAGAAAACCTATTTATTCAAAAACTTATTCCGTTGCTTGTTTACTTGCATAGACGATTCTCATACCGTCATGTTCGCCAGTCTGCCAACAATCTTAATGCATCAGTAAAACAATGGAAAAAAATTCCTTTTAAAGAAACTCGAAATGAGTGTAAAGGTAACAATTAATATCAAATTCTCTTATACAACTAGAAAATGAAAAAGACATGAAAATTCTTTTCATTACAACAAGCATTTAAAACAATATTGTAATTATTAAATAACACCAAAAAATTACTTGCTGAAGAAACTGCACCTATGCTACTAACTGAAGAATGAAAGTAATGTGAACAACTTGCAAACTTTAAAACAACAGGAATTAAGAAAAGACAAATTAGCTTGTAAAATAAAAACTTTCGACAAAAAAGAATGACTGATAGAAACCTCTGAAACAGTTTTAAAGGTCATCATCTCAACGTGTGCCTTGTGCCTTTACCACTTATTTTTATCATGCCATTTTGTCCTTCTCATTCAAAGACTCGGTCAATCAACATGAGACGTTTCAGAGTATATATTATACAAAAAAATACCCGATTTTTTCTTCACATGAATATTTAAATTAATTACAATTAAAAAATCAGTAAATAATTTTATATCAGTCCGTCTCCATAGCTGTGTCCGTTGAGAAGGAACGATGAGCAATATCTTTTTCTACCGCCTGAAACTATTTTCTAAGCTTAACTCATTCGGGACAATTTGAGCATTATGAGAATATAATATAAATGCTTCACTACCTTAATTAAAAATGAGCAAAAAGTAAACCAAAAATAAGACCTGACAATAAAAAATTTAAGTTCAAGATGCATTTTAACAATTTTGGCACCTTTTTTTTAAAAAGGCAAACAATATGAAAGGGTTTAAATAAAAAACCATCTTACTTGATATAAAGCATTCAATTCTGAGTTATTACGCACAGCATTTAGCAATTCTGCAAGATGTCCCTGGCGATCGGCTTCTGGTATGCGCTAGAAAAATGGTAAATAAGCAAAAAGACAATACCCAAAGAGTAAACTTTTAAAGTGAAGGGCATTCTAGCAGTAACCAAGCAGATCTTAACTCACCACACCTTCAACAAAACCGATATTTAGAAAAAAGTTAAATCTCTATTTACTAAATAAAAACACCATCTTTTAAACCTGCAAAGCAATAATCAGGCGTAAAGCAGCCCTCCTCAATTCGTCTTGTTTGTCACTTTCTTGTTTGACGGCATTTGCTTTTACTTTTGCGTACATCTGAGCCTACAAAATAAAAAGCTGTAAAAAAAAACACTTTTAAGCACAGTTTTCCGGAACTATAAAAAACATTAATTACTACCTTTAGAGGCTCACAGATCTTGTCCAGTCGCTGCAACACTTGTGTGGGGCATAAAACAGAAAGCCGAGCTAACATTAAGTAAGTTAACAGTTTTATATCATGATGATCCTACAACGACACGTGATTATTTTCCCAAGACCAAAAGCAAAATTTTATCTCAGAAACCTCACAAAAAATGCTAAGTCAACACTGGAGAATTCGGGCATCAATAAAGAAAGGTTGCCACTGCCCAATTCCTCTGTGAACCAAAAGTTTCCAAAGTTCAGGCGTAGCTGAACAGCATGATCCCTGACTTTTATCTTCAAGGACATCAAGAAGCTCCATGTTGGAAAATTAGTGTTTAAAATTGATTCAAGACTTCTCATTGAAAACCACAAAATTTAAGGAATAAGACGATAAACAAACCGAGAGCCCAGCTTCAAGGTGAGTCATAAACTCAGGAATTGAAAGCCTCTCCAAACACGTTTCCAAGAGAGTGTACATGCTAAAAAAAACACTCTCTTTGACACCTTCAAGAGCTTCGAAGTAATTTAGATCAGGATCCGCTTTATGCAATTAAAAATAAAAATTAAACCATTCAAATGCAGCTTTGCGAAGATCGAGTCCATCATCTACCGTGTGTTTGAAAGGACCCATCTCAACTTCTCTTACCAATTCCTTTTTAACAACAGTTTCCGCATACAAAGAAGGTAGTAGCTCGTCAAGCAAATCACGTATCTACAAAACTGCTTATCTGTCTCTTGTCCGTAAGTAGTATTAAATCTTCAAACAATTATTTTTTTTAACTCACTGATTAAAATCTACTGAACTTACCAAATTAGGCTTATTATGAGCTGCAGAATTGAAAGTGACCAATGCAACACGCCGGACGTTATGATCTGGATCTTTAACAGTCTGAAGAAATTCACCCATACAAGCGTGTAGCAATTCGTCAACGGCCGTCCATTGTTCAACTATTAAAAATTTCACAGCAGTGACAGCTGTTGCACGCAGGAGGGGTGATTTAGACTTCACACAATCCTAAAAATTTTGCAAGTAAAAATAAACGTATGCTCAATAATTTTACCAAAAACTACACAGCAAAAAAAGAACAGTAACGTTTGCGCACTATACTATAAAGCACTATATTTGCCTAAATAAAGTACTCTTAACAAAACGTGATAGGTCGCTCCTAAACTTCTACAGGAGACTAGTCTACTACTAACTGCGGAGCAAAAAAAGCTCGTTGCAGGCGCAGCACTCACAGAAAACAAAAAAAAATTTTCTATTTGCTGGATAAGTTCAATGACTTGAAAAAACTTTCAGAAATATTTTTGTCAATAAGAGACTAACTTAAAAAGTTTGCAAACTAATCAGCAAAGATCTAGGAGAAAACCTCTGAAGAAATTTCAAACTTTTTTGAGAGAAACCACACAGTTTTTAAAAACCTCCTTGACTCCATTTTAAAAAATCCTTAAAGCTCGTCATACACAATATCTATAAAGCTTGTAGAGGACTATAAACAGACTGTTTTCTTATGAAACTATCAGTCTACGAACTTTTTAACGAAAGCTTGTACTACACACTGAAGTAAAAAGAAGTCGAAAAATGTGAGGTAAAAACGTATAGCAACGAAACCTTTAATAGATAAAAACTCTTTGAAAGCTGACTATTCTCAATGGTAAAAATAAACGACAAGACAAACTTGGTGGGTATCAAAAAATATAAAAAATAAATTCCGGGACAAAAACACCCAAAGAAAAAAAATAAATTTCCAGAAACTGAACAACTTCTGAAAAATATGTTAGAGAACTTTCTTCCTCAGGACTGAAACTAAGATCACAAGTTTTAGTAGATTTATGCAGCAAACAAGATATTTACTCAAATACTGACAGCTTCAAAATGAAAAACCATTCAGGTTCCAACAAGTATAAAAATTTTTACCTTTAGCCGCGGCAGTAGATATTCGGGATGTACTAAGCAAAGTTTTCCTAAGCATTCAGAAACAACATTCCTTGTACCTTCCTCAGCACACATTGCATGTTCCATCAAAACAGGACAAATCTGTTCAATACGGGGTCTGAAGAATTCAATATCGCGACTGTCAACACTTCCCGACCCAATAACCTTGAAACAGTTGTTATTAAAAAACACAACACTTTTGAAACACAGCATATAGAACCGCACAGTTTCACTCAGATAAAAAGTAAAACTTCTAATACGTTGATGAAAAAGCAGCTTTCTGTCCCAAATCGTGGTGACTAATCAAGGTAGAAGAGAAAATGTGGAAAGAAAACGGTTCCATTGGAAGCATCCTGCAAGCTTCCTTACAAATAAATTAGCCACTAAAATTACAAGAACCTCTTTTAACGCATGAAGAAGAAGATATTGGCGTTTAGGCTGAGCGCTGATTTGTTTCAGTAGGAAGGGTAAAAACTTTTCAAGATTTCCGACTGCTAGACGTCCCAATGAGTAAGACGCTGCCGTTTTTAATTCCTCAGAAGATGAATTGAAAGCTTCAATCAGAAGCTCTTCAGGCCTATAAAAAATTTAACTTATTTAATGAAATTAAAACATAAAAAGCTAACAAAATCAACAAAACATCAACTAAATTCCGCACAAAAATTGTGATCGTAAACCTAATACTTTCAACATTTCAACAGCCTTTTCTTTCCTTTATAACTACTAAACTACAGGGAAAAGGTCCTTTACTTGACTGAATCGTTGTTCTCGTAAAGTTCTGGTCTTTTCCTACCAAGCTCTCCAAGAACTAAAAGTGAGAAAAGACGAATGTCGTTTGATGTTTTAGGTGATTTTAACTGATCCGCCAGCTGGTTGGCTAAAGTTTTTGCTTTATTAAGATCCGCTGAAGAAGCGACCACTGCAGTGCAAGCAGAAATCGAATGATAAGCTTGCCTATGTAAATCTGAACGCTCGTAGACTGGTCGCGTAAGCTGAGTTAGTAAAGTCTAAAAGTTAATTTCTTTACTAAGCCATACTTAGAAGGAAATAAACAAAGACATTGTCAACAAACTTCAAAATCAGGCTTATCAGGGAGAGGAGTTTTGACAAGAGTATCAAGAAACTGTAATGCAGCATTTAAGGTTGAGCCTTGCAGTAAGGAACTCTGCGTTAATGCAACAAAGGCATTGAGGATAGATGACAGAGAATCGCTGATAGTGAGAGAAAAAACTTTTATGACATCTGAAAAAACGTTAATAAAATAAAAACAAAAGCTCAACTTAAGCTACCTAAGTCCCTACCTCTTAATAAGGAATATGACAAATGACAATAAATACCTTTCAAGAAATTTAGCACCAGCTGGCTAATCTGAAGGTCCAGTTCGGAAATCAAAGCTGGCGTCTCTGTTAGCACCTTCTTCAGCTCGTTACCATCCAATCCACTGTGAGTATATCTGTTGACCAAACTGTCCAGTAAATTTAACGTTGCAATCTGCAGAATAACTAGAATTCATTAGAATTTAAAAAAATTATCTGTTCAAGCACCAAACTACACCACCTCAGAAGGCGAAAATATGCTTAATAGTCATCCGAATAAACTGCGCTATTTTTTATCAGAAACAATTCTTTTGAAAAAACTTTCTTGAAGCACAGTTCACCTTATTTTAAAACAGTTTTACATTCTCCAAAGAACTTTTGAAAATGCTTGATACACAAATTTTCAAAAATGTGAAAGACTGATGCCAATGTAAAAAGCGAGAAGCTTTTCCAAATTAAATGGCACTTCTTGTGCATGTAATACACCTCCTATAACGCTTACAGTGATGTTCGACTCAATAATTACAAAATATTTCAACGTAAACAGCCAAGTTCCCCTAAGATAAAAGAAACGTTTTATTTCGGAGATAAAATTAAAGAAAAAAACTTCCAGAGTATTCAAAAAAAAACACCTTCAGGAACTTCTTGACCAATATAAATATCGATTTTTCTCTTCACAACTTACTTTCAATGCCCGTTG
Organism: Enterobius vermicularis; assembly: GCA_900576705.1. Lineage (NCBI taxonomy): Eukaryota > Metazoa > Nematoda > Chromadorea > Rhabditida > Oxyuridae > Enterobius > Enterobius vermicularis. The sequence continues at coordinate 16,157 of UXUI01009323.1, forward strand.
ATTTTTCCTGAGAAATTCTGCCAAAAGTAGTAGAGAATCTGGCAAGATTGCACTTAAATTGATTTTTAATGGACTATTCACAACTGTGTTCAGTGACTTAACGGTGACTAGACGTGTCATTTCATTTCGAAGTCGATCTAACAATATCGGCAAACATAGACGTAACTAAAAATTGTTATAAAAAACAGTCTGCCTATAATCAAAATGACTCTTATGGTACTTAAAATAGTAGCAGAGAACTGCTACCACTACTTTCTAAAACGTGGACTTATTAAAACCTTACTTCATCGTGTAGGTAGTCCCCAAACGTGGCGATAAGTAATCCTGTTGAGGTAATGGCCTTTTCCTTGACTTCCTAAATGTTCAAATGCATGGGTAGTGACTTGCAATTGGTAATAACGCATTAGTAAATGCATTAGATACGAGTTCAACTCATACACCATGATATAGCAGAACTACTAGTAATAAGTTGCGGAACTAATTTAACCTGATCAATATCAGTCGCCTTCAACTTTTCTGATACAGCTGAATATATACTTCCTACGAAAGTTGAGAAGTCGAAAAAGGTTGCTGAAGGCTGAGATGGCCGTAAAACTTTAATCAATGACAGAGTCACATCAAGTGCCTCAGCAGAAACTTTATAAAATGAATCCTTCACAGCTTGGACTATCAGAGGAACCAGAACATTCATATATGGATGCAGTTTCTTAAAAAGCAAAAATAAACACAGAAAAAGGAAAGCAAAAAAATATTTTGAAATCTGCGAAGCTTGCCTCAGGAGAATGAGTGCACAGTGCGATAGATAAAAATGTTAAAGTGTCAATTTTTAAATTCGTATTGGACGTTTTATCGGTCATAGCTGCTTGTACCCCAGGAACGAGAAGATGGAGATGACCTGACAGCGATCCTGGATACGCCCTGCATTAGCATACAAAGTAATAAAGTAAAATTGCTTGCGGTTATTTGAAAGTTCCATCATGAAGTTTAATACCTATAACAATGTAAAAGAAAACTACCGCAAAAGCTGAGTAAGGAGAATAAAACAGCACTGCTTAGTTTTCACCACTTTGGTCTTCAACTGCTTATTGAGTATTCTAACCAGAGTTGGTACTTGAGCATCAAGAATCTGCAGTATGTCTTCAGTGATTAAAACAGTAGTCCAATATGAAGTAATACAATATAAAAATTCCAAGTCCTAAATTCTTAAAAAAACCAGTTAAAATAAACAACCTTGAGTATTGCAAGTTGTTCATCAGTAACTGCACTCTTCAAAATAACCGCACCATTAACTCTTGCAATATCTCCTTCGCTATAATGACTTAACGAATTTTCTTTATCTTCCTCGGTCTAAACGCTAATGAGTCACAAATATGAAAATAATAAAGAATAAAAAAATACAAAAACGGAAAAAGAAATTACTGAAGTAGACGAAACGACAAGTCTAACCAAACAAACTGACGAAAGGTTTGGAAAAAGATTTTTAATTTGGCAGAGCAACTGTGTGTAAGCGTGAAATATGTCCCATTTTACGTTATCCTCACGTTCTTTGAATCGGCTCATCAAAAGAGAACCAAGGGTGTCAGAAAACTCCACAATCTGCTCTCGACGAGAAATGATCTAAAAAATCAGAATATACTCTCAACCTAATTTTTCACCCAAAAATCAAACTGTGTAAAGAAAAGCTAAATAAGTGTGCAAAAACTTTTCAGCAAGAAAAAAAATTTTATAGTAAAATTTGCATTTACAAAACACCAATGATAGAAAAAAACAGAAACCAAACCAAAGCTTCTATGCATTTTGCTGCTGCCCTTCGAACCTTCCAGCTCATGTCGTCGTCATCAGAATACTCTTCTATGTCCTCATCCTGATCGGACTCAGCTTCTATGCAAAAACAAAGTTTAATGATAAAACCCACTTATGATAACAAAAAAGAATTACCGTCAGTATCCATATTCCTTTGGTCGTCAAGGTTTTCATCGTCGTCATCATCGTCATAAGTGTAATTTGGGTCGTGTTTAAGAAATACCGATACGGCCTCAACAATTTTTGGAACAAATGGCGTGATGTCTTTCGGGCAACGGAATAAGAACGAATCAAACGCCTTTAAAATAGTTTAAGTTTCAATAATATAAGGCATTCAAAAGCAAATTGGAGAAAAAATCTCAAAAGTAGCTAGTATTCAAAATTAATGAATTCGCATCGATAAATCAGAGTTAATTCATTTTGTAGCTCAGCAAAAAATTCTGACTCATACGCTATATCAAAGAAATTTTACATATACCGCACGGAAAAAGAAATTTCACTTATTAAAAATTTGGAAAATCTGCAAACAACTGAGGATTCTGCAAACTTCGTAAAAACCAGTAAAGGTTAAACTTATAAACACTGGATAAATCAAAAAACATGATTCTTTTTTTCCCTATCTCACCTGAATACAAGACTCGCATAGCTCGTCATCATTCGTTTCCAAAGCATTACGTAATATGATTGGAACAAGACCATGTAAATACGGCGCGAAACGATTTCCTGTGCATCTGCATACATATTGAGTTGTTTGCACTATAGTCCGCACACGAGACAAAGGAACCTAATAGTTCCAGAAATGTAACAGTAATAAAACGCCAGGATTTTAAAACAACAGCGGAATAATCTCACTACCTTCCTAATTTTTATTTGAAAGCTTAACACTCAATATGACCACACACCAGACTGAAGCACGATAAATTTAAAACTGTAAATTTTATAAATATGCTGTGCATACCAACATCAATGCCTAATTTTCTTTGCTAATCAGGAAGAACTGGCCTCACCAAAAAGTAAAAGAACAACTGTAGTTTGCAAGAAATCTAAAACACAGAAAAAACAAAAATTCATTCAACCTACTGTCGACGCCGCGATGAAAGCCTATATACACCTCCAAAACACCAGAACTATCAGCATAAGACGCTCACAATGTAGAAACCAAAAAAAAATTTCAACTTAAAAAGCTGAAAGTCACTTCAAACCTTTTCAGCAGAGAGGTGCCCAATCAAAGAATCTAATGTCGAGGCGTATAATGTCTTTGGGGCCGCTATCATAAGGTTCCCAAGAGCTACCAAAGAGCGTTTACGAAGTGCTTGTCGGTCTGAGAATAGCTGTGCCAAAATAACTTCTTGAAGCTACAATGAATTAACTTAAAGCGTCTGAATATGCAAGAATACTTCTAAAAAAAAACCCTGTAACTTACAGGAACTAAATAAGTAGTAAGCGCAAAGCCATAACGAAGTAAAACATCTGCAATTATATCTAAAATTTCCAATCGTACGGAGGCTTCAGTAGGTGCAACATCACCTAAAACAGAAAGTTAAATTTACAAGAAAGATGTGTCATAAAAATACTTTCTCAAACAGAAAGTTTCTAAGAGAAAGTAAGAAGAAACGGTAATTTGAAAAAATATTCTATTTAAACTATCTCGCATCCATCTAATGCTCCTCCACTAGTTCGTCTAATCTCTTAGTTCAGAGATGTAAAAGTAAAAGTAAAAACTCTTTTTACAATATCGTCGCATCTTTATATTACCGTACTGTTCATCGCTCAAATAAATTTGACTGTGCATATGGAAAACTGGTGGCAGGAAGTAAATTAAACCAAAAGTGAATAGGATAACATACGAAGTGCACTTGTGAGTTTCGGGATGATGCGTTTGATTACACTGGCCGACATATTATCCGATGGAGACAATTCTGACACCACAGTTTTTAATGCTACTGACGATACGTCTCGAAGCTGTTCGTCTCCAGAAATCATATTGCTACATAGGGTGTCAACTATTACTTCCGCCTGATAACAATTCGGTTATCCTCTTTAATTAAAATTTAGCAATT
>UXUI01009324.1:391-11249 GCA_900576705.1 Enterobius vermicularis
TCGTCTTTCTAATGCTGTCCTTCGCACTTTGGAGTTTAATATATGGAGAAGGGTCGTTTGTATGAACTTTACTTGGACATGATCGTATGGTTAGTGTTTCTTACTTCCTCTACAAATTATTTTTTTCCTCACTCTTATTATTATGACTTGAATATTAATTTCATGGTAGCAAACTCGTTGTTGTGGATACTAAAAGAGGCGCCATTGCAGTTAGGAGTCCTTAATTCTAAACATGCTTTTTTTATTCTTCTACCTCACTTCGCTTTTTGTGTGCGAGATATGCGACCACACCTAACTCATCTCTTATAAGTTTCAGGTTTGTCCATACAGTCTAATGCTAAAGTGCCTCTGTAGTCTACTTGCCACTTCATAAAAGTACTTTCTTGCCGTCAAGTAGTGTAATGGTTAGCGCATGCGTCTTGTAACAGCTAGGGAAGGAATCTGGAAAGGGTTCAAATTCACCTCCATACAACACTTCTGATTTCACATTTCTTGACCATTTTCTGGTCTGTTCGAAAATACCTTTTTGATCTTAGCTTATTAGTTGTGCATATAGAACTTGACAAGTCCGTCGAATGAATTCTGATTTAGGAAAAGTCTGCTTTTGCCATTTTGTAAACCTCTCTAACTGCTTCATGATATGACTGAGATAATGCTCAAAAATCTCAGTTATAGGATTCTAACAGCTACGCTTTGTTCATTACCTTTGTTTTAACTACTTTCTATTTCATATTCTCATGTTTTGACTGTAATTTGTCTTTCAGAATCTATAATCGCTCCGTAAAATTTCTAAAAATTATTTTTCCTACGTTCCGACTTTTTTAGATGATGAGACAGCTAGAGGGGTTTATAAAGTAGTGGAAGCAAACTTAGACATTTCTGGAAATTAAGGTTACTTAATCCCATCTGTTTAGTTCTATGTGCACAACATAATATTGCGACTGAGTAAGGATTTTTGGGTAGACCAGAAAATGGTCAAGAAATGTGGGAATTATGAGCATAAGAATTGCACAAGGGATAGATCTGAACCGTCTTTAGATTCCTAAAATCGTGGTTATAGGATATACATGCTAGCCGTTATAGCGCCCGATGACGCGAAAGAGCTATTATGGAATGGTAGAAAGATCACAGCGACATTTCAGCATTAGGTCTTTAGAAAGTTAGTAAGAACTAAATGGACAACTCTGAAACTTTCACAGGTGAATTAGGCCTGGTCGGGAACCACGTATACAAAAAATAAAAAAAAAAAATAAGGTTGGTAAACAAAAAAAAGGATGATTGGGAATGAGGGTTTTTAACCGCAAAGCGCCTGGAAGAGAGTGTTTTCAAATCGAACTTTGAAAGTTATAAATATATTTTTTAATCCTGTATTTACGTCGTTCGTTATTCAGGGTGATTGTGGGCATTTATTTGCTCAACGTTCAGAAGAGTACCTTCCTGATTTCCAGTCTGCCAAACGTTTTGGTCTCTACTCCTAACGTTTCGCCGTTTTATAAGTAATGTTGTTCATATTTTATTCGTTATGGTTAAAAGAAGTGTGTGTTGTTTTGTAAAAGAATTTTTGAAGTCGTACTTGGCTTAGTAGGATTAGTTTGGTTACGTACCCCTGTACTTTGCACCGTTTTTTTATAACCTTTATGTTTGTTTGAATGTCTGATGACAGGAAAGATTCTTTTCTTGCTTCCACTCATCTGTTAAACTTTTTTTTAGCCTTCTTTACCAAAAGCAGTCGATTCGTCACTCAACTTGCCCAGCTTCTTTTCCTTTCACTGGAGATCAACTTTCAGACGAGCTGCTAAATATTGATAGCTGTCCTTTACATCTGAAGAATAAAGAAAAGAACGAAAATTATTCTGACATAACTGGGGATTCCAAATTGAAGACGGAGGACTCGCTGCTGTGTGTTTTCATACACTTTTCAAATTAGCTGTACTATTTTTGGCTCTTAAGACTTTTGCACAAACAGTTGAGTATATTTTAAAAAGTGCCCTAGAAAAATAAACTGTTTTTATAAACCTTTTCTGCAGTACTGGGATTTGTGACTTACACTTTAACGTCAACTTTTTTGGACCGCAAGGGATGCACTGTTACCTTATTAGCCGATTTCAGCTAATCTTTCGAGCTTTATTTTTACAGTTTCTTCTGTTTAGTTGATTTGCTTTAGAGTATCGATTGACGACAAAAGCTTGGTGAAGGAGCCTGTTAAAAAACATCCCTCGAAGCAGTCTTTAGATAGTGATTCATTGGGACCTCAATTGCCGGAACGTCCACCTATAGTAACCTTTGATGAATGGACCAAGGAAAAGTTAAAATTGGAAGAGTTGAAGAAAAATAATCAGGTAACTGCTAATTTGGCACGAGATTTTTCGATGTTCACTTACCTATTTATTTAAGTATGCAGTAGTAAGAAAGTATGAATCTTTACTACGCAGGAAAGTAGAAACAACATAACAACAAAAAAATCACCTTTTTTGGAAGACTTTGATGTCTTTATTCTTCACACAGTTAAGGGCTTGAGCAATACTCGGAATAGCGAAGAAAACAAGCTTAGACCTGGGCATTAAATTTCGAAGACGAGGATTATTTCACGTGGTTCTTGTAATCTTTCACGTAGTAATCCGGAAGAATCAATATTGTAACATCTTGTTATTGATTGCTTCCTTTTTTCTCAGCTTCGATCTGGAGAGACTAATGTCCCAATGAATGCGCAAGTTCAGAATAGTGTCCCATCTTCTCCGAAAATTGAAAATAATGGGGATATAAAGTCACAGAAGGATCCAGCACCTTTGGTTATTGGCCATGGTTCTGCTCTTCGAAATTATGCTGCAAAAGACTGTGGTGCCAAAGTGTTGTTTAGTAATGAAGAAGCTGAAAATCGCGTTTGTTTTTATTCACTAGTTCTAAAATTTCCTGTAGGTGTAACGTTTAGTTGTGTAAGAAAATTAGTAGACCTATTAAACTTCTTCTGCAGCATTTTATTGATTTATCTTGATTAGTGTATCATGTAGAGTTTTAAGTACTCTCAGATGCTGTTTGGGTATATGACGAAATTTTTATTTTTTTATCAACCTAATTTTCCCCATTATTTGTATTTTTGATGAGAATTTATAGTTTTTGTCGCATACATGGTATTGTAAAAGTTTTATGAGATTTTTTGAAATCTATTACAGTTATCATTTCAGTTGCATTGATACATTCATTATAACTTAACTACCGGTTAATTTGAGGGCATGATCAAATTTCAGTGGGGTTTAATTGACAGTTGAATAAATTGACACAGGATATCCACAAAAACTTCACTAAAAGTTGCATTTTCTACTGCAAAAACTCCACAGTATGTTTTCAGAATGCAGTTCTGAATGAAAAAGAAGCAGATGATTATATGCGCAATCCTTGTGAACGAGCTCAACATAAATGGATTATTTTCGAATTATGTGAAACTGTTCAGGTTCTTTTATGGCTGTAATTGATATACGTTTTAATCAATGTAGTTTATTATCGTTAACTTCTGACTCAATTATTTTTTTTATATTTTCGGTTCCAATTCCCTAGATCGGATAATATTTTAGCCCAGTAGGTTGGAGCTTGCCAATTTTGAGTTGTTCTCCTCTGGCCCTCGTGAGATTCGTGTATTAGGAAGTGAGCGTTATCCATCAAATGAATGGGTAACCTTAGGCGAGTTTGTTGCTGAAGATACAAGAAAAGTTCAAGGTTTTCCTATAGTAACGAGTCGCGTTTACGTTAAGTTTATTCGGGTAATTTACTTCTTGTGCGGCTATTATTGTTCAAACTTTTCTTTTTTTTCAGCGAAATCTTTGGTCAATAATTCTAAACACTTCTAGCTAGAGTTGCTGAGCCATTATGGTCGGGAGCACTACTGCACTTTAAGCTTAGTCCGGTTGTTTGGCGTTTCTATAGTCGACGAATATGAAGCAGAAGCTGAGGCTGCAGTTGGCCCAAGTTCTGAACATGCGGAAACCGTCGTTACTCCACCTTTACCACTTGATACATCTCCACAAGTATTTATTTTTATTCATTTTTTACTTTTTATCATACGTTGGTTCTAGGTTTTCTGTGAAAAAAGGAACTTTTGAAGGTGAAAAAAGAAATTATCGATGAAGAGATAAAAACTCCTTTGCCAGCTGCAGACACGGTAATTCCTCAGGAGAGTTCCGCTGGAAGTGAGCAACTTCCTTCCACCGATACTGAGGTTTTTAAATATATGAATTGATTTTAGTAGTATCGTGATGAAGTTTCTGAATAATATTTTCGTATGTTGAAATCAATTATTTACATTTTCAAAGAATAAAATCCGCATTTCTGATAGTTGTTTCTTTTCTAAGCTAACTTTCAAAGTTTGTTAAATGTTTTTCTAGTCGGCTGCGGCGAAGCAAAAGGATCGGCATCTCGTTGACACCGTTGTTGGAGTTATGGGAAATATAGGGATTGCAAATCTGAAACAAGTTTTAGAATCAGCTTTTCTGCGTACTTGGAAGAAGAAATCTGGTTGTTCAAAATGGTACTTTTTGACTTTGTAAAGGTTTTGATTTTATACACATGTTATCTTTGTTATCTTATCTTTTTTGTGCTTTTTAAAAATTTCAGTTCTAACATATTTTGCTAGCGAGCAAAAACAGTCATTGAGTTTTGTTGTATATTTTATTAGCTGGAATGATCCTTTGGAATGGATGTGCAGAACGTGTCGCGCCCCCGGTTTCTATGCTCCTGATCCTTTTTTCTGTCATGCTTTCTTCGGTGTCACTTACAAGCCGTATAAAAAACAGCGGAGGAAGTTGGATTTTTGTGACACCGCAACTGTTGCTCCTCACAATTCAGTTCCTACAAAAGTAAGAGTATGTTTTATTCTTAAATTCTTATCTTCGAATGACCAAACTGTGTTGTTACATTAGTGATTTAAGGTGAAGAGGATTGGTACTACGCGTCGGCTTGGGTCGTTGCAATCTCAGAGGATTTTCTTGTCTAGAGTAACTGATCACATGTGCCATCTAGAACCACCGACTGTGTTTGATATGAAGAATGTGACCTCTCTAAGTAGTGATGGTGTAGCTGAAAACCCGAACTTCACGTCAAAATTTGCAAATGTTGTTCCCGTTGCGAAGCCGAAAAGTAAGTCGGTCAACTAGGCACCTTTTTTTACGGTTTAGAAATTGCATCTTTTATTATATCTTTTCTCCATTACTTTCCACGACTACTTTTATTTTTGGAATCTCTTGCAGTTTCTCAACCTTTACCTGGAGGTACAATGAGTCACAAAGAATCAGTGTTTCTGAAGTTGAACAAACGAATCAGCGCACTTGAATTAAATATGTCTCTCAGCAGTGAATATCTTTCGGAGTTGAGTCGAAGATACGTAGAAAAGGTGAATGATAGCGAGAAACAGATTGAGAGGATCGTCAAAATGGCTGAGACGGTTGCACTGAAAGCTGTGCAAGGAGTTAAATCAGAAATGGCCATTAAGGTAAAATAATGGTTTTCTTCTAATGAAAAAAATCTTTTACACAGAAGAGTATATTTTATAGACAACTTTTAACTGTTTAGGTTGAAAAGTTATCTAAAGACTTGAAAGAGGTCGAAAAGCTGGTGCAGACGTTAGCGGAAAGTGTTTTCTTAAGACCTGCTTTGGAAAAAAGCACAGTTCTCAAGGATGAACACTTTCCTTTGGATTATGAAACTCAACCATTTCAGTTCAAAAAACCCACTCGAGTGCTACCGGCTCCTCAGCAGCACCTGTTGTATTCAAACGATCATTTGTGGACGGTGTGCTTATGATTCTCTTTTTCCTCCTTTTCTTTAATTTTGTTTTCAGCGGCCAGCACTGAAGCGTTAATGGAAAATTTATTTTTCAAACATTTCCTGATTTTTTTACAGACGGAACAGTTAATCTTCATGGTAGTTTTGGCACAAGCTTGCACAGTTTTTATGATGCTGGTGGTTCAACATTGTTATAATAAAAGACGTTTCGCTGAAATCCAGGACTTACGAAAGGTTATTGACGAGCGTATATCCAAAACAGCCGTTGAAAGCAACAGTTTGAGTGGTATTTTTACTACATTATTTTAGCTTTTCTTCATTAAGGGGGTGCTACTTATGGTTTCGTGGATTCTCCACAGAAGGTTTTTGAAACGCATTAGGCATTGTTGGAAATCGGTGTATTTGTTTCAAAGTTCGGAGTTTTAGGTGAGAGCCAGAAAATAATTCATGCAAAGAAGAATTTAAAGCGGAGAAAAGAGGAACTACAGAATTTATTATCAGAAAGTAATGCAGGCAAGTTTTACGCTTACAAAAAAGTTGAAGGTTGCGCCATCGCTTTTTAGAACTTAGGAGACATCTTATAGGTGATGTAGGCTCCACGGCGTCTTCAATTTTATCTGGATTTCAACACACTTCAGATGATCTTAGTGATCCCGAACAAACCAGCAGTGTTGCTTGTTCAGAACAATCGAAACCAAAGTCTGAAGAGAAGTGGGAGGAGGTTGCCGAGAAGAATGGGGTCTCGTGGGATGCAGGTTTCACGCCATCTATAGAGAGCTTGAGTGACGATTTCTATAAAATGAGGAATAGAGAAGAGTTGGATGGATTGGTAGTTAAAAAGCCTTTGACGATTCAGCCTCAGAAAAAGCGGTCGCAATTGGAGTCTTATGCAGCAACCGCAGTGAACCAGTATTGGCAGCTTGTGGTTAAACGTCGACGGAAAAAACACAAGAAGAAGTCATTGAAACAAAATTCGTAATTAAGTATTTTTTTCTTTTTTTTTTTTCATATTCAATCTTATTATTTTTGAGACGGTAGTTATCATCTGTTTCTTTTGAATCGTACGCTTAAAAGGAGCGTACCCTAATTCTTTTCTGTCACAGTTTCATATGCTCAGCAGATAAAGAGAAATAAGAGTTCTTTCAGGACTCTATCTACTGTAGCTTGTTTGTGATAGTTTTTTGACTGACTGCAGCTTTTTCTTTTGTTCTAAAACTGTAATGCATCAGTCGAATTACCTCTATTTCTTTGCGGGTACTATTTTCAGTTTATCATCTGCATAACTGTTTTTATTTCCAGTTGCGGTTTAAAACCGCTACATTTTTATTCCTTTTCCAGAGCTGTTTTCTTATATGGGTATGCAATACTGCTCACGTGCTGCTACTTTTATATTGTTTTCGACAAGTTTGAAATTTTTATGCCGTTTTCTTTTTTTTTTTTTGTTTTTTGTATTGAGATTGTCGAAGCATAATTTATTTGAAGAGGTTTGGCACGCCTGATTTGCATGAATATAATTTTATTTATAACAGTTTGTCCTTTTACTGCTTATAAGGATTCTGTAGCATAAGTGTAACTTACGTTGTATTTACTTAAGTTTATTTTGAACTTCTGCTTAGTGGTTTTGTATTGGTTTGAGTTCCATTGTTCGTAGAACTTGCTGTTTCGTTATTCTGAACAAGTATTGCAATTATGGGTCAAGTCACCGGATTTTTTTCGTATCATGTATTATATGTTTCATATTCAATGATATTCTTTCAAAGATTCTTGGTCTTTGCTTCCGAAGTTCTTTCCATCCCTGTCTGTGATTCATTTATCTTGGCCGTTTTGTTGCTGGACTCTTGCGATGTAAATAGTACTGATGGGACTTTTTAGTTGCAGTGGCGTGTATACAATTTTTAAACTGTGAATTTGTTTTTTTTTTGTACGTTCGTCATGTTATCTCGTTCTCCTCTTGCTTTTTCATTTATGGTTCTTTTAGAGCAGAGCTGTTCGAGGTTGAAAGATTTATGTTAGGTACTTTCTAGATGTTTTATGATAACAGATTTGCTAATTGTCATTTTTCTTTGCAACTGTGCTAGTTCTTGATTTCCCCTTATTTTCTTTTTTAGATGAACTTGATATTTCTAAAGCGTATCAAAATATTTTGTGCATATGTGGATGTATAGACTTGAGTAGGTAGAATGTAATTGACATTTTTATGTCTGTTAGAGTAGGCGTTATCTTGGAAGGTACCTTTTTGATTTGTGCTTTATTACCCAAAGAAAAAGTTGTTATTCTGTAGTGAATTGTGCTAGTTGTGCAGATGACGTTTGTTTCAGTGTTCTCTCTTCGAGGAGAACGAAATCAGACTACTGCAGTACAAAGTTTGGTCTTGATGTACCTTAGTCTTTTTAAATTGTAAAACTGTTGTAGTGGAGTAGAAGTTTTGAGTTAGAGGGTGATCATTATCGGTGATTTTAGAATAATAAATTGTGTTTGGACAGTACCCGGTGAGACTGAGGTATGGAATATGACAGCTATAAAGTGTTTTGGATCTATTTCTTTCTGTACGAGGTTCAGCTGTTAGTTGTGGTGAATGCCATAAGAGATCAGATACGTATGGGGCCGGAGTAAATTTGGTGTCTAGTGGGAATTGGTGAACGTCAGAGCGAGTTTGTTTTCTGCTTTTTGAGGTTGGAGATCTCTTTAGACGGGAGCGGTTTGTGATGAAATAGGCAGATTTGTAATCCCAAAAGTGGCCATGTTCAAGATTTGACTTGGTCATCTATTTTGTGAATTTCAGTGAGGCGGTGGTCTCGCTGTTCAGTATTGGATTTCCGACGCTAAACTAGGAAGGAAATGAGTAGTTGAACAAATGCTCTGTTAGTTAGTGTTACTTTCTGGGGTGTTGCAGTCTGTTGGTGGTTGTACTTGGCTGAGTTTTTTGTCAACAAGTTTGTTGCAGTTTTTGTCTCCAGATCGTTGTCGCTTTTTTGCCGCTGTGCACTAGATCAAGTGCAAGGATGCTTTGTGATAGCCGCTTGTTCGTAGCTTTATTTTTATTGACACTTTAAGTCAGGAAGGTTTTGGTGTGTAGATAAAATTGTATGGTATTGTTGCAGATCAGTATTCCACCTCAGAACCGGGTTCTTTTTCCCAGTTTTTCTCCCCAGATAAAATTTTTAGTTTGAGCCACCTTTGGAATAGCATAATTAAATGCTTATTCTTTTTGTGGGTTTTCGGTGCTCCGCTAGATGTTAAGCAGTTGCACAATTCTCAATGCTTTTGGTCGGCTGGCAGCTCATTGTCATATTTTGGAGATCATTTTTTATAATTTCTTGAATTTATTTATGGGTTTTGGAGTTTAGTTACTTTTGATATTTTGCCTGCTTTCTCCTCTAAAGCGAGTTCTTCTGCTGTACTTGAAGGTGAAACCACACACACAAACACACACAGTGGTCGTCTAGCACCAAGAGCTCTTTTCCTTATAGCAAGCAGGAATGTAAAGCAAAAATCCAGTTAGGAATTCTTCTATAGTCTGTTTTCCGTGTAGTAACCTTTGGTTAATTTAGTTTAAAAATGGTTTTTGTGGTCTGAACAACGACTTTTTTAAGTGGTCTGAACAACGACTTTTTCAAAGACTTTTTGTGGTCGGTCGTAAGCTGTGGATGAATAACTCTCTTTACAAATTTAAAGCAGCATAATTACCTCCATACTGGTATTGTTAGGGCTCACTAAAAGAAGATGGCAGCTGAGTTATGAGTAAGGGGAACCTTTGTATGGTAGCAATTTGCAGCCATTCTGCAGAACTGTATTGATGAAAACGGATGCGCTTTAGCGTGCTAAGATCTTTTGCCAAAACTATGACAAGTGAGTTTGGATAAGTGCGACTAAGCAGTAAATATAAAATAAAGTTTGGAGAAGATATTGGCGAGGAAATTAGTATTCTTTTGGTCGAAGTGTAATTGAGTTGCAAAGATGTCTGAGTTTTGCTTTAGCAATGCGTCCGAGTATAATATTATCAAATAACAGTTTTGCAGTAAGACTGTTTTTTAAAGTCTGAGCGGCTAGTTGATTCATGATTTTTTGCAGTGGACCTTTTTTTTTTTCTGCTCAAAGCAGGAATAAAATATGCAGATTGTGTTTTGAATTTACAGCTGTTTGTAGGTATATTTAAAATTCATAAAGGTTGATTGATTACTTGATTAGATGTTGTCAAATTTTTGGACTGCCGTGAAATCCACTAGATGGACAGAAAACAAAAATTGTTTGGTTTGTCCAATGACATTTAAGGTGATCGCAGCCAACTGATAATCCGAAAGGACAGATACGCTAAATAGAAGAAGGTGATAGGAGTTGAATAGTGTAACAAAAGGGAAGACATTTGAATGAAGGTGCTTTTTGATGTTATCGTACGGAAATGGCAGCCAGTAAAATGATGAACAAAGTTGCAGTTGCCTGCTGTGTATCATTTGAAGGAGCATAGCTGTTATAAAACTGAATGTCTTCATGCCAAATTACAAATAAAACTATAGAAATATGCATAGAGTCGTGCACCATAAATTTGGAGTGATGTCAAATGGAGGCGATACGATGCAGTAAAATGGTGCTGCTGTTTGCTGTTTGCTGTTTGCTGCAGCTGTTTGTGTTATCATCAGTTTAGGTGTGTTGCTAATGTAATTCAGGTGTTTTGCTGTGTGCATGCTACCAGTGGTTGTTGTCATGCATTTGATAACCCTTTGAAGTGTTGAACAACGGTGCAAAACGAAAAGAACTGTCATTTTGCATTTGACAGCTTTTTTTTTTTCTTTTTTTATTTATTACAAATTTTTTTTGTTTATCTCATGTTTCTTTTCTTTTTTTTTTTCATGCTTGTTATTATGTTTCGTCGTTTATTACTGCTAATATTATTTTTTTTTCCTGTTCTCACCCATCTAAAATGTGCCATGTTACGTAGTAATAAAGCATAAACAAAACTGAATATTGTTCGTCTGCAGTAATGATGTGTTTATTCAGCAGTTATGCAGTTCCATATTTGTCCTCTGTAACGTTGTACAGCTTTGTGGCGTACTAATTTCTTGAAACCTTGTTAACTTCATTATTTTTA
>UXUI01009325.1:0-17158 GCA_900576705.1 Enterobius vermicularis
TATTTAATGCACGCGAGATGATGGTTGCGTTTGTGTGTTTTAAAGGACCAATGTTGCTGCTGCTACTGCTGCTGTTGTTTGTTGTTGTTGTTGTTGCTGTTGCTGAGCGTTACGCAAGCCGTCACATTGCAAACAGCTGGAGAATTAAAGCTAATGGCTGCTGCGGTAATAGCAACAGTATATGATGCTGACAGTAACGATATGTAAATGTGGCATAGGAAGTGTTAGAAACACATCGGAATGATAATATTGATATCAGTTTAATAATTGTTGAAATTTTTGAACTGATAACTGCAGTACAGTCACTTTGAAATAAACATTTAAAAATTCTCTGATTTCCTTGCTTTAAAGGAGCTTGGATTCACCTTTTTATGTCCAGAACAGGGCTTAAACTTCATAGTTTTAATGTACAGCAAAATTTCTATAGAATTTTTTTTAGGCACTAAAAAAGTTCATGAAAATGATGGGTGTATGAATTGCTCATATTCCATCAAATTTTGATGTTCTATTTCAACAAATGTTGTGAAATGTCATGTACGATCAGTTTAAGGGAAAACATTGTTTGAAAAATTAAAATAAAAAAGTGATCATAATTTCCTCTTTATTATTATATGCTACCGAAAGGATATTTATACCGGGAGTGATCATTATCATGAGGAACACTGAAGTGAGCTGTTAAATTGACATGTAATAAGTACTGTATGTGACTGAAGAAATTGGATGAATGGTTTTCAGTATTCAACGCAAAAGTTGAAGTATTCATTCATAAGAATCCTAAATAAGTTTGCTGGGGGTCCAGTCACTATGTAAGTTTTGTCTTATGTTCCAGTGGCCTTGATCCTCTCATTAACTAAGTGTAGAATAGAAATATATTTATGGATATGCTTAACTAGCACTTCATGCGCAAGAGCGTTGTATTTCGTTTTATTCTGAACTGAATTAAAAGCTCTCGGTTAGTGCATAATATTTTGAATACATATTTAATAAAAATTATGCCTACCTATTCATCTCTAACGTGTCACTAAAGGGTAACATAACCAATTTTTATCCCCTTCACATCGCAAAACTTGCCCTGCCGAATATCGCACCTTCCAGTTCAAATGAAATGTTAATTAAGAGCCTCATAAAAGGTTTCAGAGCCGAAAAGGTTTAGCTTCCAGATAATTCAAACAAACCACTACTTGCTCTGCCTTACGCCTCTGATTCTCGTATTTACTAAAGTGAGTGTTGTATAAGGAAATAAACAATACATTTTTTTCTGTTGCCTAGATTCCAGCTGGCTAGCGTAAACATTGGCACTAGATGGAAGTCTGGTCTTAGTTGCCTTCCATTTTTTGTAACGCAAGCCATCTCTTAATTCATCTGTAGGGTAAAAGGAACTTATTAACAACTTAACTGAAACTGCTTACCTAATTTATTCACTTTTTGTTGCTATATATCTTGTTACTTTAGGTCTACCTTACTGGTTACCAAGTCGGCAGCAATGAGGACGTTAAATCATAGCTGTCCGTAGGAAAACAACTTTTTTCAAGTCTGACATAGATCCATGTGCATCTGGTCATGCATCTACAAAGTGCTTCCTTTCGTGAGTAAATAGAATAGTTTATCACTGACTACTGAAAGTTTTTTCAGGTAGAAAGTGGAGGTGAGTAGTGATGACACATTTGAGCTTTGAACTGAACGTTACAATAATGTCTAATCAAGTTACTATTGAAAAATCATAAATGTCATGAAAAAGACAGCCTTGACGACTGCACTAATTAATTGACTCGCTTTGTAGGACTAATGGAGTGTATCTGAAGCAGTAGATCACGATTCAAAAGAAAAAGTTTAGAGTATTTATTCAGCGTCAAACTTAAAGACAGTTCAGTTATTCAGCGAAACAAAATGTTGACCTAAAACTATATTTAGCAAAAGTCTGAGGCCTTTTTATGATATTAAACAATTCTGTGTCATGAAAAATACTGCAAATCTGAAAATTTTAAAGCATTCGCATCTGAAGTTTGAAGATACGGCTTTGCGGTACTTTAGACTACCGCATTTTTTCTCAGAACTTATTTTTAAATTTGTAGGAACAAATATGGATGAAAAAATCAACGGAAAGAAATCAGTTTTCGGCAACTAAATACTTTCGCTCAGCTATGAGACATTTTAAATCCCCATGTAAAAATCAAAAAAAATTTGTTTTTTTGAATTTTAATACTGAGACAGTATATTTTGCAGTTTGATTTTCGTGAACAGGTGAAATTTCGGTCTGAACAGAGACACTACAAAATATAGAAAAAAAAAGAAAAATTTATCTCTGTTCAGCACCGGATAGTTCTCAAATTTGACGGGTGAGTTTAATCATTTAAAAACTGTTCATTTTCTTCTCTGATGTCTCATTTGACTGTAACTCCCCTCGGAAAATTTGCACTTCCCTTTTACTAATCACCTTAAAGTACCTTAACATTAATTAAATAAATTTAGTTGAGATTTATTAATTTATTATTACTGGCACGCTGCCTAAAATAAAAAATTTTTGAAGCGAAATGGCAAAAAGCAATCCCCACCACTAACCACTATTATGTGTTTTGGATTCAGTTGTTTTATAAAAAATTGAAATTACCAGATGCTACAATTCCACATGCAATAAAGTTTTTTCTACGGAAACATGAAGAACTGGTTATTCCTCAAAATGGCGATGAATCTAACTGTTCTTTCATCTCAACAACATAAGTACCTTTTTTACTAACTCTGAAGATGAGGGTGGAACTGTAAGAACAGTGCTTTTCAAAGACAAACCTTACAGAGAGTAAAAAGAACCTTCTACAAAACTGAATTGAAAGAATTAATTTTTGAAAACTAGACACAGAGCGTGAAGAAAAAGCAAGCTAAAGGACTCGTCACCCTAACCACTGAAGACAGTTGCCTTGAACTATTTCTATCAATTCCTATAGGACTATGTAGTGCAGATCGCCACAGAATCCCCTACCTATTTCTTCCAGTCACCACAACAGACCTTATCTTCCAAGTTACAGGTTCCTTGTGACTCTCTCTTCGTGAATACAACCGCACTGTAGAAGCTTCCCAAGCACTCATTGCGATAAGTGCTTTGAAGCTTTAACAGTGCGGTTGTATTCCCGAAGAGAGGGTAATTTAAGGCATTTATCGCCAGCAGGCAGTAAGAACCGATTATCTTTCAAAATGACGGTTTTAGCGTCCTGATCAGCAGCTTACTTTTTAGTAGGAAAGGAAGGCACAGTAGAGGGCTGTAAGGACGAGGGGCAACAGAAAAGACAAAGGAAATCTCGAAAGGCGCCGTTCCGAAAAAAAAGGTAAAAGTAAGAAGGCGACCAGGACGACAGTGGCGCCGCAAGCCTGAGAAACCTGGAGTCATGGCGCAAAGCGGCTGCCACTAACTTTGTTGCATGTTTTTAAGGTCGATTTTTAGAGTATTAAACTGTTGCGATGTGACGGTAGTACCTGAACTCTTGATACCTGCAACCGTAATTTCTATTTCAAGTGCCCTGCAGTTCATTCGTGCCCATTCAAGCCTTCTGTGTCTTCCCAAGATTTAAGAAATTGGTCTTTGTACGATGCTTTCGCCTTAAAGCTATCTAACGAAAGACCAATTTCCGTTTTTATTAGTTAAGAAGATCAAGTAAGTAGCAATGCGCTTCATTGCGGTGGACGTCCCTTTGCTAATATGGAGTGTTTTATGCTTATAAATGAGTTTCTGATCGGTTGGAAAGCAGTCGAAGTTTTAAAAAGCCCTTTCAGAAAAGACGGCGCAGACGCTGCCTCCTAATCCAGGAGAATAAATTAAAAAAAATTATCTTCAAAATTCAAAATTCTGAATGGTCGCAAAAAAACTTCTGAGAATCTTTCAGTCTGCGTCACTAACCTACGCCGCATCTGTTATGCAGTATGTCGCATCATTTCATACTTTCTAGTTTATTTGGCTTCAGAATATATCCAGGCTGTGTGCCCTCCGCACTGTTATGTTACATGAAAAACCTGGCCGCGTATTACCCGACTAACCTTAACGTTCAAAAATTAAACGTCATTTACAGCTGCATTATGACGTCATCACCATTACGGGTGACCATCGTCATTGCTGCTGACACTCCACTCTATCAAGCTGTATTACGAACTGATCCCGACCATTGTCAATTACATTCTTTTTCTGATCCCGACTTCCACTGCCAAATCCCCACCCAGTTTTATTAACGGTTATTTTAGACCAGCTATGAAACTCCAAATCGACGCTGGGTATTACCAAAATGTCCCCTCTACCAAAACCAACTACAATTGCAGCAATGTCAGTGCTGAAGCAATTTATCAATAGCGATCTCCGTAAAGAAAGTTCGATGAATTTTGGAGTACCCAATAAATACTTTTTTTTTGCCAGAACTTCTTGCACATTAATGAAATTTATTTAGCCACATATTTAATGTTTGGGAAACAACAGGTTAATAACTATTTCAAAATAAGCATAAAACAACAAATGGCAAAGACCTCCCTAACCTCTATTCTTCTCATTCATATGCACTAAGAGTCCTGTACTTTTCAAAAAATCTATCTGACGGGTAATCTTACAAGAAGAAGCTCAAAAAACAGTAAATTCAAGCATGTAATGTGCAATATTTCAACTACCTGTTCTTAAGAGGCACAAAATGGCAAATGACTCTACTTGACACAAACAAAATTCACATAAAACACACAGTTACATACAAAAAAGCTCATTTGTTCATTTTACAATGTCCTTGAACATAACTTCAACCGTAAACAACTGACACGAGATACTGGTTAACACAGTGGAATAAGTGGTGAAACACGAGCCGCTAAAATTATAGCAAGCTCATGCAAAAACTTTCATTTTAAGAGCACAATCTCTGCCGAAAAAGCACAAAGTACACGCAATCGAAATTCCGATGTGAGATTTAAGAACATAAAACTACCAAACTGAAATTTCCTAAAAACAAAACTAGCTAACAAATCTGTTACTCCGACATAACAAAATAGTGTAATGAATAAATGTAGTCAAAATCAGTGTAAAACAAACAAGCAACTTTAACAACCATATGTGAACATGACTTCTGAGAAATTACTGGCCGTCATGAGCCAAAATAAAAGATAAATATCTTGACATTTACTTTAAAACCTTAAATTTTTGTATACTCATTAGGATCAGCTACACCCATAAACAAAGCACTAAAAACTGAGTCAGCGAAAGTATCGTAGTAGCTACACGCACGATCACAGTCCGGCATAAAATTAGCTTCAATAAAAGAAACCTCCAACTTGCGAGTTTCTTCATCTATAATGAGAGCAGCGCATAGCAAACAAATTAGATAAGCAGTTTCAAATATATTATAAACTTATTAAAGAATTACAGAAAGTAGTTACTGCTTTGAAAAAAAAAGTCAATCTGAAAACAAGTGTAAATACAAACTGTCTGAGTTCCACTTCAACATGATATCTATTCCATACATTGCGCGCGACTGAGGATTCGGCACTAACGACCGCGGTGATTTGCCACTAAAAATTGTTTGAGTAAATTAGTACTGAGAAATTACCATTCAAAAGAGAAAAAATTGAAATTTTTACCATCCACCATACCTGGTAACAGACTCAAGAGCCTCCCGAATAGCTGTATTGATTTGCTTTTGAATTTCAGTCCATTTTAAAGCTGGATATTGTTTCTCTAATTGCATAATGAAATCCTCACACTTCATCTAAAAAATAATGCTCAGAAAAAAAGCTTTAGTTACCATTGTTATTGGTGGAACTACTTCAGCTTACTTGTAAAATTTTGCTCTTATAATCGTAATTGAAAACTGTAAAATGGGTTTCTCGGTCATCCAATTCATGTAAGTTGAATTCACTGTAAAAAAGCCCATAAAAAGCAAGGCATAATACAAGAACGATAACGACGAGACGAACAAAGGAAGAAGAACATATAAGTTTGGAACTGCCAATAAGAACTACGACTAAAGATTTGCAAAAGTAGCTTCAAAAACAAAAAATACACCTGAAACACAAGAAAGCAAAAGTTACTTTATTGCGAACCGAATCCAAAATTTGTTGTAAAGCAAGAGATTTAAAGGCTTTAGGCCCGTTACAAGGACTATGTATCGCAAATCAAATTTCACCAAATTCCCATTGTCTGGTCGCAAAAACAGTAGTGGCCGATGTATGTATTTGCAGGCAATCTGAATCAGACCTTTGTTTTTCATGACCAGCCAACTAAGCATAAAATATGTAATAAAATAATTAAATAAACCTTAGGTCCACTTTCCACTAAGCGTATAATGTATGACAAATTATTTGTTACGTGCATGTCGAGACCACGGGCGAGGTTCCAAGGTTTGACTATCCATGTGTTGTCCAAACCCCTATAAGATTAAAAATAAATTACACTTAAAAAATCAAACAAGATGTGTTATAAAGGGCACGAATGAAAGATATGATATCAAAGCATATGCCTTAGTTCTCTTTGCTGGTAGTAAGCGACAAATTGAGGGAGATCACTGAGCAAATTGAAGCAAGTCTCGAACCAAGGCGGAGGCCACTGCATAGTCTCCTCATTCATTTGTTCGTTCGAATAACTCGATTGGATAGTAGCTGCAAGGAGGTCCTTCACTGTAAGCACTGCTTCTGAAGGAAACTGATTCACAAATGCATTCGGATTGCACTCAGCAAGTAACCTTAAAACTCTAATTTAGGCATCCGAAACTGAACAGATAAACCGGAAAACTTTCCATCATATTGCAGTATTCTCCAATGCAAACCAGGAATATATGAAACGTGAACAATTAAAAAAACCCACTTGTAGTCGTGAAAATGGGCCCTCCACCACACAACATCTGCATCCTCAAGTCTAGAAACCTTTTGAATTTTTATTTTTTTCAAGCGGTCGATGAACTGATCATCATCTGCAAAAATTTTTACTACTCCATCTGGCAGTACTGAACGTGACATCTTAGCCTCGCTTTCTGGCAAGATATCAGGAATTCTGCCGTCCTGCAAAATTTTTTTTAGCAAAAACAACGCAGCAAAAAAATTAAAATAAAAAATTACCATAAAAAACTCATCGCTTTGGAAAACATGGTGTGGTTTCTCGTCCTTCAAGTCAATTGGAACCCAAGGATGCAGTAGAATTGATCTCCAACTCGGATTATTTCTCATAACTGGAGAGTCCACATAATCTCTAGTTACAACTTCTAAAAAAAATCAAAAGTGGACACTTTAGTGGCACAAAACGAAAGAGAAAGTTGACTTAAATTACATCAGAACAACCTCCTGCTTTTATATTCTTTACAGGGAATAAGAGGCTATACGCCGACTGCTGTGGATGATAAAACATAGGAAGCATGCGAAAATTAGGCTCGTCAGAGTGTCCAATTCTTACACCAAACTCGTCAGGCATATACCAAACAGGCATATCACTTTCTTGAGGTTCCTAAGGTGATGATATTACCTGACTTAGTTATGCAAAAACAGAACAGGAAAAAATATCACAACGGCAGAAGTCTTCCTACAAAAGCTGAATGAAAGAAGACCTTTTTGACATATCTGATGGTATAAGTTTGAATATACTTCCACATACGGTCCAAAGCATCAGAAATACATTCTTCTCGAGATTTATATAAGCTTCCATATAAGGGGGAAGAAACGACACCTAATGTCTCCGTGAAAGCTATAAAAAAAACTAAGTATGACCCTATTGTACTTAAACTAACAAGAAGCCCCCTCTAAATTTAACGAGTACTAACCATCTGAATTTAAGCGACTACAAGAACTCGATGCATTTAAACGCTTAGCTGCCTCCTCCATGGTATCTCCTACTTTTGTATTACTTTCCTCATCGAACATCAGTTTCTAAACAAATGAGCAAAAATTAGTCTTCTCAAGTATGAGCAGAAAACAACTGCTTTAAGTGTAGTATCAGAATGACTGTGTTGGAAATTACGTATCATAATGCTTACAAGATCAACATCAAAAACTGCACAAACGCGCTCCAGCAGTCCTGGAATTTCTCTTAAATGCTGACGAGCAATTTGAGGACGAAAAGTCCACGCATGGTCAATAAGAAAAATACTGTAATATTCAACAAGATTATAAAAAGACTAACAAAGAAAGGCAAAAAGTAATAATACTTTTAGCTATATAGCTTCTATAAACTGATAAGCGTAGAAGTGAAAGTAAATATGTTTGAGAATAAAAATTAACCTATTCGGATCGTCAGCGTCGACATCTTTTAAAGCTACAACTGAGTAATGATTCCCGTCTTCAGTCTCTTCTGATAATATCTGGAAATATGAGCCGGCATCGAAAACCTCATTTTTTAGCTTTTCGTAGATAGAATTCCAATATTTAGGGGGAACGGCAGCTGCAACTAGCTGATCCGCATGTTGGAGTTCAAATTCCTCATAAGGGTCGCCAGTTGCGTCAGAAGTAGGTGGAAATGGCCCCATTAACTGAACTTCTGATGTTAGCTCTACCAAACAGTAAAAAAAAATTTGAAAAAAAAAAGTCGAATTATAAGGAATTATTGATGAAGCGTATCCAAGATTAAACTTCTCAGTAGTGACGCATAAATGAGAAAGCCAAACCAGAAAAGCAAAGAAAATTAAGTTTATCCAAATACAAAATTAAAAAGTGTACTTGTCAGCTATAACTTCGGGATTTTACTACTAAGTAGTCGCAATCAGTAGTTTAATTGCAGTTTGAAATAAGAGTATAAATTAAAAGCTACGGTTTCACTAACTCTGACACTTAACCTAACCTCACATACATCCTAGATGACTCATCGGTACAAGGTCGACAAATTAGCAAGAATAGCACCATTATAAAAAATGTATCTGTCATACAGCCAATAAATTTTGATAAGTTGAAGATTTAGAATATCTGACATACCATCACGAATCAATTCAGCAAAAAGAGAGAACTAAGACTGTATCACGTAGTACAGAACTTCTTGTCTATGTGCAGAAAAATACATCATCAGTAGAGTCACGAGAATTGTGCAAAACGCCAGACACACCGGATTAATCATTTTTTACTCGTTGTTAGCATACTTGGCAAATGTAAAACGTTTTAAATGCCCGGACAAGTCGAGAAAGAAAAATGCACTCAAAAAACGAGAAAAACCGCCGTCACATGAACAGTGATTTTTTGGCAACTGACGATACTGATAAATCTGTCGGCAACTTGTCAGATGCATCATCCAGACAACCAGTGTTATCCATAACGAACCGCCAGCACGTAAACGGCTTTCTACAGGATTTTACATCTCTTTGCCAACTACCATCCCGACAAATTTCCAGAAAGCTGATCACGCAAAAACAGCAGAAATTAGGAAAAGACTAAACAAGGAAGAAAGAGACGGAAGTAGTCAATAAAAATGTCATCTGTTTCGTTGTCGTCTTTGCTTTTCAAATAAACACTCATCCAGCAAAACAACCACTGGTGTCAAAATGACCCTGAAGTCTTTTATTCGAGTAGTCGACAGCAATGACGGCAATAATGAAATTGTATCAAAGAAGTCTGAAAAAAAGGTTACCTTTCGGGGGTTCAACTCGTGAAAACAACTGTCATCAAAATGATAAGCAGTTCTTTAACCTATGCCGTTAGTTTCAATAACATTCAGTATGAGCATCAATAAAATCAAGCTCGACTTTTACGCAAGTTCAGTTTAACAAGAGTATTATTATATCAAAGCATATTCGTCTGTTTCATCCTCTTACTTTTCTTGGATGTTTGTTTTTGACCCAAATATTTTGTTTTCTTTTCTCTGCTCTCTTCAAAAAATAGTTATTTGGCCGACAAAGAAATATTTGCTAAATAAATGACTATTTGCAAAAACATAATAACGTATAAACCTTGTGACACTTCAGAACGACAAGCAACAAACTAGGCACAGAACGAGTTTAAGGTTACGCGTCGAGAATCCATATTTACTCCTTGTAACAAGTTCGGGGCTAACTTAATTCTCCACTGTTCTGCTACAGTCAAATACATTTACAGTCTTTTGTTATACGATTGAGAAACGACAGAATCATGATGCTGTAATCTGTTTCTTTAAAACTTACGATATCCAAGCAAACCCTCAAAGTCCTATCTATAAAAAAAAAGAAGCTACGATAGTGGGGAGCGAGTTTCAAAAAAAAAAGTTTGCGTCTTTAATCCTCTAAAATAAAGTTCATTACTGACAAGTTGGATGACAAGAACAAAATTTTTCATAAAAATTTTCGAGGCGTGTCGACAAAATTTGTTCCCTGTTTCATAAAAAATAAATTACTGAGAAGAAACGAAATGTTTGTACGAAATTACCGAAAAACTAAGAGTGTTAAAGAAACAGTTTTAAATGGTGGCCAGTAGAAAAAGAAACAATGAGACGCATAAAAAAAGGAAATAAGGAAAGGTAATAACCAAAAGTATGTTGTCAATGTTAATGGTTTAGTTTTTCTGAAATAACAGTTGCTTATTAAGTTTTTTATACAGAAGTTCAAAACCCCGTGGGAGCAATAGAATAAGTGCAAAAAACTCTGCAAAATCTATATTTGGTGCTGCTTCGAGGTGCATGCAAAAATTTTGCTTGACAACAAACAGAACAACAAAAACAACGGCAACATGCATGCATCAGTTATGTACCATAAGACCCCGTGTAACCATAGCGATCAGAGAACATTTGAAGTGCTTTCTGCAAAACTGCAATCCTGTAGCCGGCAAGCCATCGCTTTCGTTCCGTTCTGTTTTCATCATGCAATGAACATAAACAATTTCCAACTGACTAATGCTGCTGTCCTATGCTGTTTTCAATTTTCAACAGTGAACTAACCCTCCTCTGCATTGTTTCTTCCCATCTGTTTTTCCTTCGTTTATACGCGGAATGTTATTGGAGTTGGCAAAATTCCAGAAAACTTAAGTCCTCTATAACCAACTTTTTTTTTTTTTTGCATCAATGCATTTAAGTTGTAGCTGTTGGGTAGCTGGGTTTTGGGGGTGGCTGTTGTATGTTTGCTTTGTATTTTGTAAAAAAAAAAAATTGTTTTCAGTTTTGAATGCTTTTCAAAAGAAAAAAAATCTAAAAGCTGAAGCATTGTTCTAGAAGTGCTTTTACAATGTCGATAAGATTCTTGCGAATTTTGTTAACGCTTAATTTTATCGATATTTTTGTTTCACACATCAAAAAAAAAAAAAGTACCAAGCATTTGCTTAAAAAAGAAGAGGAAAAGGAAAACAAGGGAAAAAGTTTTTCTGGATATATTTAGAAGAAATTGACTTTTTGAAAACAGTTGCAAATCTGCTTACTTCTAAACTGTTAGGCTTATCGGTGATTATCCATTTGGAATGGGGAGCACTGGGTATCAGAATGGTGAACAGGCGAAGTTTTGAAGAAGTAAGAAATAGTTGAGTATTTTCTTTAATTATTTTTTCATCGTTTTACTGCTTTAACTTTTCTGCTCTTTGATCAGGCGTTATGAAATTTCATCTTCCACAATGGGTCACTTTTTCAAAAGTTTGTTGAAATATTCCATTCAGGTTATGCTGATTTTGGGATATCTATGAGACAAAATTAGCTTTCTGTATTCTTTTTTTTTAGATGACCATTTGCTTTTTTTTTATAAATTCTTTTTGAATAATGATTATTGACAGGTTGTTCGGTTGTGACATTGGAATAATGCAGTCCTGAAGGGGAATTTGGTTCTTAGTCAATTTGGCTGCTGGTGCATTTTTTATTTGTTCATTGAAATCTAGCTTCAGTTCTTGATATTCCTGGAAAATGCAGTTAGTAATACTAAGGAATATTGTCTTCTTTTAAGGTAACTTTTGAAGAGAAAAATAGCTGTAGCTTGAAAAAGGTGCTGCGCTGTTGAACAGCTGTGGATGTTGTACACTTCCAAAGATAATGATATGATTTTTGAATTCTTGTATACGAAAATTTGCAAGACATGCGTCATTTGGATATTTTTCTTACTTTTTGTTTTCGCCTTTCAAAAATCTTTTGAATATTGGTCACTGCTGCACGTGGTAATTGAATAAACAAATTAGTTTAGCAAAAGTACGCGGAAAGTGTATAGACAGAAGTAGAAAAGGAGCGCAAAAATTTGCAATTGATTTTTGAACAGCGAGAAAGCGTTCTGCAAAAGACATTAAAGTGGGTGGAAGATTATAAACCATCTGTTCATTTCGTCGTCTTTTGAGGCTCACATGCATTTCATGGAAGGTAAATAGTTGTGCTTAAAGGTTCGGTTGAATGAGCATTCAAAACAACATTTGGCAATGGTAAACTGAAAGTCTTTGTGGCAGAGAAGTAAGGAGGATTGAATCAGTTGCTGCTTAGTCAGGAGACCTCAATATTTTTTAAAGTTACTGTACAGCAGCATTTGAAAACAAGGCAATCAAACTTACTGTTTTAAATGGTATCCTTCAAAAGTATTTACTGTAATTCTGTTTTCAAGTATTACAGGACACTCATGATGGGGTTGCTAGGAATTGAAAGATTAATAGAGCCCAAAAACCTCACTGTATCCCTACCTTCCATTGCGTCATTTTTAAAACAGTAAGTTTGGAAGAAAAAATTACTGTTAAAAAATGATGCTTTTTAAGGTTGTAAAACAGTCAGATTTTGAGTAACATCTTCGTTTCCGCTGGCAAATCTACGTTTCCATAAAATATAGTTTCCATCTTTAAAGGGTAGACCTTCCAGTTTGAGATTTCACTTCTTTTGGTTTCAAATTTGTCGTTAGTTTTTGAAACGAACATTTACGAAAAGGAAACCCCGCTGATTTGTTGATGATTTTTATCTTAGAAGTGATAGTTTATTTTTGTACTTGACGGAGGGCTATTGACTTTTTTTTGGAGTTATAAGCACTAGTTTTACTTTATTGACTGTACTCCTTAAGCATTATGGTTTCAAAATGATTTGCTTTAGTCTTCTTAAACCGTTTTTTTTTTTTTTTTTTGTAGTTTTTAGGACTTCATGTCAGTTTATATGTTTAATTAAAGAATTTCGAGAAGGGATTGCCGTTAAAAAGTGAACAGGAAATCATCAGTGACTTTATAAGAAATTTGTTTTTTTTGCTGTCAAAATTTTGCTCTTTTGCTGTTTTTGCTGTTTTCTTCGTGAGCCTCAAAATTTTTTGATACTGATAACACTAAAAAGTGAGCAAATTCTGACTTATTGTAATCAGCATCATCTGGTGGTACAGACTGCATTGATTTTATTCACACGTCTAATTAGCACATAAGTAATGTAAGGGGAATGTGGATAGGTATAATCTTTGTACACACCTCAGTAACTTTTCATGTAAACATTCAAAAATGACATTTTGTGGTTCTGTTGAGAAGTAGGGATTGTTCACCTTATGAAACATTATGAACTTAGTGGCAACTTTGTTTTATTTGTGGTGAAACTGGTTTTATACAGAAGAATACTTTAAATAAATCTTTAAGATAATAAATTTTTGGGTCATATTGAAGTAATTAAAGCCAATCTAAAAAATAAGATTGATATTTCTCCAGAGGTCGGCAATAGAATTCGAGCTGCTCTTTTTAGCCGTCAAAATGTTGATCAGTAGTACAGGAAACACCCGCGTATTTGATACATAAGTTTTTTTCGAGCCATGTCACATTGAAAATCGATGAAGTAGAAGGCGTTAGGTGTAGTCGATGGATATATTGCTTCAGCATAATCATGGAATCATTTTGAAATCTTTTTATTAGTTTTTAAATTTTATTGCTTTCAATAATTCGAAATATATTTTTAAACAAAGAACTTTTAGAATTTTTTACAAATTTAATTAACTGTACTAATCTTTGACCAAAAATTTTATAAAACTGATCACAAGATGGTAGAGTTTGAAGACTGTAAACTTGCAATTGGCAGAACGTATTGTTAGTATCAGGACATTTGAAGGTCACTCTTCACGTAAAGTTCACATATTTTGTTACGTATTTTTCACGTTTTATGTGTTAATCTTTCGAAATTTTTACGCAACATTATTCAGCTGTAAAGCAGTTCTTGATGTTTGAAATGTTTTTGCCAAAAATATAAAGATCTTTAAAAAGGGTAGGGAAGTATCAGTAACACTTTTTTGGTCGTAAATTAGCTTTAATTAATGACATTGTTGGGAAACGTAACAAAGGACAGAATATATTCAATACCGAAGCGGTGTACAGTCGTAATATATCAATAGCAAAAAGATATTTTTTGCACTAAGTTCACCATGTTTCTAACAAACGAACATCGTTGAAGATTCAATGCATACAGAAGAGAAGAAATTTTAGCTTAGCTGATTTTGCATGGATTTATTTGTTGAAATACTAAACTTGCAATTTTGTTACAGTTTTGAATATTGCAAGAAGATATGGTACAGACGGTACAGATTGTTCCTTATACTGAAATAAAATGTAAAATAAAGACTGTAAGAGATGAAGGAAAAATTGAGCATCTGGATGAAAGGTCTTCAAGATATAAGCGTTGTTCAACAAGATGTACAAATATCGTTTCAAATGAATTTGTTAAATGCATCCAATTTTTTTCCCTACATTAACACTACTCTTTTTTTTTTTGGAGTAATTTATACATTTTAAAAAACTACAGATCAACTAATCACTTTATTAGTCTGAAGATTTGGTTTCAACAGTTTTGGCATCAAACGTTTTTGAGGTCTTATGGATTGCACGATTGACTGCATTGAACTGTGTCTTACTTTTTTTGATTGTACCTTCCAATGCAGTGACTTTTTTGACATATTTTGATGTACTGTTTGAAACCAAGTTTGAGATTGGGTTATGATTTATTACTGCAAGTTGTGTACTGGTCTCGGTTTTATTCAATCCTTGTTTCAGTTGATCTGGGAACAGCGCACTACTTTCTTGTTTGTCCGCTGTTCCATTGCCCGAAATTTGTAAATAATGTTTACTAGTTAAATTCGTTCCTGCAACATATTCAATGGATTAGTAATTGGTGACTTTAAAATCAAAAAATAAACTTGCTTCTTGTGCTACTAATATTTTCGTCACTTTCCCATCGATAATTAAATATATTTATACCTTCACTGCGCTCTTCCACTGGCTTCAATACATAGGAGGTGCTGCAAAGAATGTAAAGAAAGAGTATTATATCAAAGAGTATTTGAAAGCAACACCAAATTTTAGTTCAGAAACTTCAGAGTTACAAATTTGAATTTCATTTGTAACACTCAGATAAATGTTTTAGAAAAAATCCTGTAGATAAATAACTTTTATTTGTTACCGTAACTGTAAAAAATGTTCTTGAACAGAATGCTGGCTGTAAAATTGAATGTAAAAAATATGCTGTTGAAGGGCTTTTAGCCTTGATTAACCTTACAACGCACTTATCATTTATATTTCTAAAAATTATTCATCTTTTCTGAGGTGGCTATTTTAAATTGCACTAAATAGTTGACTATGACACGACTGACTTCTGCAATGGAAGCTTTTGTTGGTTTAACTGTCCTGATTCAGTATCGTTGGTTGAAGCATCTCCTATTGCATTTGTTGAAGTTGACTTGTCTGTTTGATTTACAATTGAAGCAGTTGTAGGACTGATGGTATCGGTTGCAGCTGTTGTAGTTTCACTTGTGCTGTCTAAATTTAGATCACCTACATTTTATAGAATAAAATCAAAAAAAAAAAAAGGCACAGTAGTTTATAAGTGTATACCTGGAAAGTTGAAATCAATAATGCCTGATTTTCTACTTACAAATCTGTTTGAAACTTTTGGCTTTGTTTACATATGTTCTGTGAAACAGCAATTTGTTGCTTCATGAGTATGAGAAGATAAAAGGTAAAAAAATGTGAGGTTTTTAAACTGGTTTAAAATAAGCAGTTACACAGCATTTCCAGCAAGTATAACGTGAAAAAAATTTACAAAGATTTTTAAACGTATGTTGAACGGCTTTTATAAAGCCGGGTGCTCACGCTGTTATAGCGTGTGCAGGGATAAGATAGTTAACTTACTGCTTGAATTGTTGAAAAAATTGGATTTCAAATGAGTCAATGACTAAGTGAAAAAGAGTACATGCATTATGAACCAGCCTAATATCCACCAGTAGTCATCATTGTTAATTTGATAAAAATCAGAATTTTTTGAAGAGATGTGCTTATAATTTAAGCTAGTTATTAGTGCTGAGTACCATGGTACATATTTTAAATCATTTGTAATATGTATAGGAAGCAGTTGTTCATGCCTTTGCTTGAAAGCTTGCTGTGCTACAGGAAAAATAACACAAAGGACAACACTTTTATTTGTTAAAATTTAGGACTGACACGGAACCGACATTACTGATGTTAAAGATATCAGAGTACCAAAAAGTTTTCGTGTTATTTTACAGGACATGAAAGTGAGCAACAAATAAAACAATAATATCTTACACAAGATTTTTGGTTAATAAACTGTTTGAAAATTCTTTCCGTTTTTTGCATAGTGCTATTTGAAATATGGTAAGAAGCTTAGCTCCTACGGAGTCTCTATTTTAATTTGTTTAAAGCGAAGAATATTCAATCCTGTTCGTTAGTCTCTCATAGTGAAAATCAATTCCCGTTCAGTTTACTGAAAATTAATGGAGTGCCTTCTATCGATCACAGTTTTCATTATCAATCTGTAGAAAACGTTAGTTCCGGAAAGGTTATTCCCACTACCACTAATCCTATCTTGAAATAATGAAATAGAAGTGTCCTGGACACTTAAACAGATTTCCAGTAGTCTTTTTGGTTCTGAAGAAACCAAGACGATTCCATCAATGTGGCAAGATTTCTCAACGTGAATGAATTAGACGACAGCGTAGTCATTTTTTATAGTTTTTAAATTGTATCTGAAAATCCTGAATAATAAGGGTTCTCTCCAGACGTTATGAGCGATGTAAAATTAGACACCAGAAATTATGAATTAAACAGCAAGGAATTTGAATTTGATCAGCTGTTTTCCAGCTGCTGCCCACTGTAAAATGTTATGTGCCACTAGTAATAAAAGATTGATCTTTTTTTTTTTGTTAGTCTGTCATTTTTCTGATCAACAAATCTCTCAAAGAGTTTCAGCAAATTTATTGTAATTGCAGCAATTTTAACTGTATCACTGAATCAGTACAGCGTATTATGCTGAGTACCTCTCTCTACTGCATATTTTATCTTCATTTTCAGT
>UXUI01009326.1:0-10624 GCA_900576705.1 Enterobius vermicularis
TTTTTTTTTTTCGTCTCCTTTTCAATTTTTAGCATCAACGTTTTACCAGGTTTAATCTTATATTTATATGGAAATGTTACTTCAATTGTTTTACCATGGTCAGTGGAATATACCATTGTTCTTACCATCTTTCCATTCATGTTCTGCATTTCCAGTATTCTTTTCACCAAATCGTTTTTTCCTACCGCTGCTTTTATTGACACGGGAAGAAGCATAAAACTTTTGTTGCCAGGTTCCTAACACTAAAAAGAAAAGAATCTGGCTAAAAATGTAAAGTTTTGGACACTGGCAATTGTTTTTCAATAATTAATCCTTACGAAAATTAAGGTTAAAGGTCATGGAAAAGGTGATTTTTTAGAACGCCCATCTAACTATTCGTTTAAAACATCCAAAAAAATTTCTTTGTATTTAGTATGGTAGTTAGTGGGTATGTTCAGTGTCAGACTGCATATGAGGCTGCGAGATTGAAAAAGTCTTTTATTTAACACAAATGTTTCAGAAGGGTCTTTGTTTTTTTTTTTTTTCTTATTTTGAGATTAGCCAAAAGAAGAATCCAAGGAAGTGCTAGTGGGGAAACATTTATAGATATTCTGTTTGTGAAAACGTTTAGGAAAATTGAAGGTCAACGTACAAAATTTTTTAGTTTGAGTTTTGGCTTTTTTTCTTGAAATATCTGATTGCAATTTGGCAGTAGTTGGTCATGATGCATTTACTTGATATTCACATTGCCGAATTTTTTTAAAATAATGGTTGTTTTTTGTTAGCTTTCAGGGCTACATTCTATGAGAAAGCAAATGTCAGCTCGACAGCTTTATGCATTTGGTTATGGACGTGATGGGCAGTTGTGTCACAGGTTGGCTACAGATGGTGACGACGGCAGCTTCGTAAAAACGCCGCGAATGATTATTGGAGCTCCAACAGGCCCCTCTGGAGTGACAGTAAAGGCTGTCGCATCTGGTGAAAAGCATACTCTTCTTTTGGCCGATGACGGTAAGGTAGGTGAGCTTATTACGTAACTTCCCATGTATTGGGAAGTTCATGTAAAATTTAATCTATATTTTTTTCTTTTTTGATTTTTACGTTTTTATTAATTCTCCTCTTTATATATTAACAAAAAAATTTTTTGTGCTTTAGGTGTGGTCTTGTGGAAGCAATGAGTATGGTGAATTAGGGCGCGGTGGAGCTAAAGAAGGTTCTTTTACTATTTGTCCAATACTGTTGTCTGTTGGAACAACAATAGTTCAGATAGCGGCGGGGAGATCTCACAGCATGGCTGTATCAGATGATGGAAGACTTTTTGCTTGGGGCAATAATTCTTCTGGGCAGTTAGGGTTACCGGAAAAAACATCCTATTCGGACACTCCAAAGTTAGTTTTGAGAAAATCATGGGTTT
This sequence comes from Enterobius vermicularis, assembly GCA_900576705.1. NCBI lineage: Eukaryota > Metazoa > Nematoda > Chromadorea > Rhabditida > Oxyuridae > Enterobius > Enterobius vermicularis. The sequence goes on from UXUI01009326.1 coordinate 1,394, forward strand.
AGAATGTCTGCTTCGAAGTTTTTAATTTTTTACTTTTCCAGTTTTTCAGATCCAGTCATCTTGTTCCTAAGGATTTTTTTTCAGACGTGTGAGGTTGACCGAAACCGTGCAAGTTGCTTGTGGAGCAGAAAACACTATCACAATTATTGAGAGTTAAGTGGTTTCCATCATTGTGTTGTTTCTAACATCCATCTTTTTTAGGTGGACGCATATTTGTTTGGGGACGACAACCCGATGGACGAGTATTATTTGTTCCTAAGGAAATTGAATACTTCATGGCAATACCGATTGTTCAAGGTTTGGAGGTTGTGATGTTTCAACAAATTTTCAGTGGTAATATAGTGTTATAATTTATATGGATATTAAGTGAGCGCCGGTAGTGAACATTTTGTTGCTTTGTCTGCTAGCGGGGCAGTGTTCTCGTGGGGGAAGAATGATTATGGACAACTTGGGCAGTCAGACAATCAAGGTTTTTATCTACCATACTGATGTTCGGAAATTTTTTTGGAAGGAAGTGGTTTCAGTAAGTGTTCGTTTTAGTCCGTGATTACCCGAAAGAAATCGAAACTTTACAACTGAATGTCGTTAACATTGAATGCGGCGGTTTTCATACAGTAGCTCTTACTTACGAAGGACGATTATTCGTCTGTGGTGATGACTCTTTCGGGCAACTTGGTGATGGAAGAAAATATCAGAGTCGCAGCTCAATGAATGCGGTTACCGATATGTTAGGGACTCATGTTACTCAAGTAACTTGTGGAAGGTACATGCGCTTGTTAAATGAGCGTATTTTAGGCTATATTTGATTTTCTAATTTACTAATTTTTCTCGTTTGCATCGATTTCAAGGAATCCGTTGATAGTTTTTTCCAATAGTTTGTGAACAGAAATGTAATATGGAAAAGTTTTTGGCTTTCAATATAGGTGTCACACTATTGCCTTAGCAGATGGGAAACTTTACACGTTTGGTTTGAACAGTAGTGGCCAGTTGGGTACGGGAAATACACGCAATCAGATCACGCCTAGGCCTGTTGATTCGCTTAATAACATTGCATCTGTGTTTGCCGGCTGGGACCAAAGTTTCTGTATCCAGGCGAAGCATATTGATGTGATTTATACTTATATAAAGGCTTTTACATCCTCATCTATGTGAACGTGGAGCTCCTTTATGTCATTTTGTAATTATCTAAATGAATGTCTGCTTGAAACTTTTAGGAAATATCGTCAGGACCCAGTTGCTTTTTGCAAACTCCAAAATTCCTTTCTTTACGACGAGTACGTGAAATATTTTCTACCGGTGAAAAACTTCATATAATTGGGTAACAAATTTTGTTTTGAAGTCAAGCAATAGGCTACATTTTCTTATATTTATTTTTCTGATTTGCAAGATATGTGTTGAGAGTTACTGTTTAGGGAGTTGGAATCAGTGTTTTCGTCGCTAGCTTCTCTGAATGGTTCTTTTTTGCTGCACGGCGAAAAAAGGTTTCGGTGTGGTCCTTCGAATAGTTGTGTAGATATGGATGGGTTGGCTCTTGCAAGTCGAATAATTGCTGATAATCCAGATGCAGAACAGTATGCCGAATTAGTGAGAGTTTCAAAAAGAAGTTCCTTTTTTTTTTTGTGACTCGAGGCTAGTTCATGAGTTTTTTCTAATTAATTTTTATTTTTTTCTTGTTTTACTTATAAATGCTTAATGCTCACTACTTTGAGGCGTAAGCCTCATTTTTCAGAAATAAAATTCATTTTAAACTTTTAATTGCAGATTGTAAACACTTTGGATACATGTGGTGTTTGGGATATACCTTGGGACAAGCCACTGCCTTGTGAAGCTATTCGCATTTTTCTTATTATACCATCACTTTACTTTTTTTCTTCACCGTCGTATGAGCTCATGAAGTCATTCCACCTACGCTTTGTGCGCGCCCTTCAGTTGCTGTGCAAGAGAAATTACCGCATATTAGGTTCTCGATTTTTAGTTTAGTGTTGTCATGTTTTGTTTGTTTGTTTTAGCTTGCTGCAAGATATTATACTAGTTGATGTCAAATCTTTGACCTTTTTTTTATAGCGAAGTGGTGGACTATGTTAGAACCGAGGCACTTTAATCGTCTCGTTACTTCTCTTGTGAGTTCCTTGGAAACCTTGATAGACCGGGAGCCCAGGAATGACGCAGGAGCGATGGCTTTTTGTGGTGTTTTATCTACTTTGAACGATATTAATGTTTCTGCTGGGAAAATAGCTCTCGACAAATTTTACATAAACAATTTAAGGGAAAAGATTGATATTGCGAATGATTATGTCCGGTGGTCTTTTAACAACGTACGTTTCTTTTTAGTAAGTTATTTGTGTGGAGTATAAATAACAGCACTGGAGTTTGTATTTCTAGGAAAATACAGCGGCGTTTTCTTGGTCGAATTATCCATTCATAATGAATGCGGAGGTGAAGTCGATGCTGCTTCATTTGGAAGCTAGTGTGCAAATGGAGGTAAACATGTTCTTATCCTCGGCCAGTTCTTTTTCTTTGTCTTCTCTTATCTGGGCTTTTTTTAAAAAGCTTATCTGGAATTTGTTGGTTGCTTACCGTGTAATTTTAGATATCGATGTCAGCGGGACAGATGACTATGTTTCCATTTGTTATGATGATTCAGCCGGACCCTTTCTTCACAATTCGGGTTAATCGTGATCGCATTGTCGATGACGCCATGGCTGCTTTATTGTCGTGTAAAAATATCGATTTAAAGAAACCTCTGAAGGTGTTTTTCATATTTTATTCAAGCTTGCAGCACGTGATTTTGTCACAGCTGTAGTGGCCAGTTTCCTTTCAAATGATCAGCATTTTAGGTTACATTCGTTGGTGAAGAGGGAGATGACGCTGGCGGTATTAAGAAAGAATTTTTCATGCTTTTATTCCAGGAACTCTTACAACCGAAGTCAGTCATTCTGGTCTTCTGTTACTTTTATTGTCTGATTGTTTTTGGCTTATTTAACCTCTGTTTTTAGATTCGGCATGTTTGTGGAGTATGAGGAAACGCACCTAATTTGGTTTTCTGGTGTAGAGTCTGACTCACTTAGCTTTAAATTGACTGGGATGCTTTGTGCATTAGCAATTTACAACAATGTCCTTGTGGATTTCCCATTTCCTTTAGCACTGTATAAGAAAATTTTGAAGAAACCGATCTCACTTGACGATCTTAGCGAGTTGAGCCCGACGGAGGGGCGGTAAGTCGTTGAGCTAATTTTTTTTCTTTTGCAGTTCATTTTTTTTTTTAATAGATCCCTGCAAGCACTTTTGGATTATGAAGATGACGATTTCGAGCAAGTGTTTGGTCTGTCTTTTACTCTAAACCTTTCTCTCCTTGGAGAGTCAAAAGAGGTTGAATTGAAACCAGATGGTGCAAACCTCCCAGTTACACAGAGTAACAAAGCGGAGTATGTGAAGGTGTGAGTCAGCCTTTAATCCTGCCAAATATCCAAACTTTATGCTCAAAGCAGTTTTCTGATTTTGATCTTTTCTAATTTAGCTGTATGTTGCAAAAAAAATGGAAGAGGGAAACGACGGCGAAATTGCATCACAAATAACGTCATTTGAGGAGGGCTTCCAGTCAGTTATCCACTCAAAGATTTTAAAATTTTTCCAGCCCCAGGAGCTGATGGAAATGGTGATCGGGAACGAAAATTATGACTGGACCATTTTTAGAAAGGTGATTTCACTTTTAGTTTTGACTGCAAGTATTCGTGTGCGCTGTAGTATTCACGAATCATCTTTTAAGAATACTGATTACAAAGGAGTTTATCACGCTAAACATGAAGCGATCTTATGTTTCTGGGACGTATTTTTTGAGTTAAATCTAGACCAACGAAAGCAGTTTTTGCAATTCTTAATGGGTTCAACTCGGGTACCTTTGCAGGTTAGTGAGTATATCGCATACGACAGAATCCTTATGCGCTAGTTTGTAATTTTAACTTCACTGGGATTGAGCCGTTCAGATGTTTCCAGCTGTTCGTTTCTCCCTTTTTTAAGATGTACGGTATTTCAGGGCATGTCTGCACTCAAGATGACAATTCAGCCGTGCGACAGTGCTTCTTTGCCAGTGGCTCACACTTGTTTTAATCTTCTTGACTTACCAAATATGTCGGACCATAAAGAGATGAAACGGCGCCTGCTTATATGCTTAGACAATATTCAGGGGTTCACCTTAGCATAGTCACTTTCAATTACACTCATTTATATGTATATGTAATTCTTAACTGCTGTTGTCTTTCAGTTCTAAGAAGTGTGCTTTTAAAACTACTGGTTGTTATGTCCCAAATTCATTGACTAATTTCCCTGACCGTGAACTAAACTAACCATTAATAATACTTCAAAACCTCGTCTGCGCATCATTTTTAGTAAGAACTTGTCTTGTATAGGAAAGCAACATTGATGACTCTTCCTCTGCCTTCAAATTGGTGAGAATTCCGGTGCAGTTCGTTCTACATGCTTTGTATATCGTACGGAAGATTTTAGTTTATTTGTAAAGTATTGATTGACTTACTGCAGTGAATACCACTGCAGATTATTTTCAGTGAGTGGGAATAAATGCATTGTATTCTGTAATGTCCTTATGGGCGATTTAATCTGAACGATTACCACTTTAGTTCTCTAACGTTCAGTTCACTTAGACCATGACGCTTTTTTTTTTTGAAAGCATGTAGAAAGATTTTGAAGATTTCGTAGAACTCCCGCGCGCATACGTGTTTTTGCTTGCCTCATTTCGTCTCTTCCACAGTCGCCGCTGAATGCCAAATATTTCTTCGCAAGAGATATTTGTTTTGAGAACTTCCTTTGAGGAAACTCGCCGCTTTCTGGAAAACCGCTTTTGTGCAGTCTGTTCGCCAACTTTTCGAGTGGATGCCGAAATGCTTCACGGAAGAAGTCAGCTGGGGAATCAGTGCATAACAAGTCGAAGGACACGAGACAGCGTTGGCGATTTACGACTTGCAAAACTAAAATATGATGGTTAAGTGCGCTGACAGTGGGGGATTTGATGTAATTGTTACGGGATTTTGGGGAGAGTGGCTAAGTTACCGACTGAAGTTTGGGGCAGATTCTTTATAAAAGTTTGGGCCAGACAGTGTTGCACATTTTCCAGATGTTCTTTGCCCATAGATTCCAATACTTCAGCAGCAGTAGAGCTGGATCAGTGATCGCATTGTGCCTTTACTCGCCAGTAAGCATGTATCACCAATATTTCAATATAACCAGCGCAAAAGCCACTTGAAATTCCAGACTGTGACGTAATGTTGAGGATAACTGCAAAATTTTATAAATTTTACATTGTTCCCAAAATGAATAAAGACCAAACCAGCTCTTTGAAGAATACTTGATGGCCTTAAAACTCGTGAGTAATCAATCAAAGCCACTAGTGGACTGAATTCGGCCAACTGCAGAAAGTTACAAGCGAAAGCGTCTTTCTAACCTAACTGTATTTTAAGGTTGTCTGAAGGGTGCTCTACCATCAAAATCTAATCAAATTCAAAGATTTGAATTAAATTCAGAGTGCTCTACGATATTTCTTAGTTTACCAAGACAAAGTTTTGAAAGCTCTGATGCTACTTGTTAAGGCAGTGCAACCCGCTTGAAGCACTTAACTGTTTTCTTGGACCTGGCTCCTATCTGTTTTTTCGGTATTTTCTTCCTGAGATTTGGTATTGTCTTCGTGGGATTCGGTATTTTTTTCCTAGGATTCGCTATTCTAGGCGACCAGGAATCTGTGTCAGAAGTATCAAAATCTGCAAAAGAATTCTGCAGTTCTGCACAAAATTTTTGCAATTGAAAAAGCGATGAAGTGCTCCCCTGTGAGGTTGACCAAAGTGTTTCTGAAGTTGTGAATGAAATTCTTCCTTAATTAACTGTTTTCTTGTTATCGAAGAAGTTACCTTCGTCCATCGATATAACTTCTTGATTAGAAGATTTTTCTGCACTTGCTTCATCATGAAGACCGTCCAAACGTCTGGTGTGCGAACGGAGATGCCATCTTTTTGAAGAATTTTCGTTAACAACCGACTTTCTGTATCGGCTAGTGGCAGAATCCCCTAAATATATTTCAGTAATAGAGGTAAGTAAAGTTTAAACTTTCGCCAAGGAAATCTACAGAAAAGATTATGGACCCCTTACTTTTCCTTTTGCCAAACCCAGATACAGAGAGCCGCGGGAAGGAAACACTTGTATGAGTTTTGGAGGTTTCACGTGAATCAACCTGAAAAGATGACTACAACCTCATTTAATTGTTCTCCCAAACAACAGCGGCCAGCAATAATAGAAAAACTTGCCACTATGAAGCGTGAATAAACTTCAGCGCAGTCTTTGTTATAGCTTTTTAATCTCAATAAGCGATTGACAACCCCTCTGGAAGGCGAAGAGTTAACACTGAGGAGTGTGACGCTCTCACTTTCTCTGACGCGGACGTCAAGTTCTTCAAGCCTAACAAAGACCATTAAGTGGATGGTTTCAAAGTAAAATAAGTTATTAATTGGAACAGTCCATAGCTAGCATATTAAGGCCTGAGTAGGCACGGCAATAATTAAATGACATGTATCTTAGTTATTATTTACTGACACTGTGTATAACAGGTGAACTTACGTTTCTGGATCTAAGAACTGCATCTCCAACATGAGGTAGAAGGCATATAATACACTTTTCTCTTCTCCTATAATACTAGCAAATGTCTGAAGAAGGCATTCAAATGTCTCACTGAAACTCGACTGTGCGTTATTCAGGATATTCTTTGACGCTGGAAAATTAAAAATGCATTGCCTTGGTAACAATAGTGTGTGTTTCCAAGTCAGTGTTGCTATCCTTCTTAGAGTTTCCAAATTCAATATTGTAGAGAAAAGAACACCTCACAGATATGGAAAGAAACCAACTGTGAGCGATTACCGCTTAAATAAATGCATGGTTCTATGACATTCGGCTCTTCTGTGCTAATACGACAAAGATTGGTGGAATAAGTCGGACGGGGATAACACTGAAATATTTCGTTAATCCTATGAAAACATATTTTATTAATTCTGAGAAAATGTGACAACTAAAAAGAGTTTTGTCGCGCGACTTATAGCTGGCGGACGGCGGAAACGAATTTAACTAAAAATTCAAAAAAAAAAAAAAAAACAAACCCACTGATAAAACTCACTTTTTGACAGCAGGAAGCAATTTCAGAAAATGTAATATAGAAAGACAGATTAATTCGAGCAACTAAACAGCTGAACAAAATTAGACTTACAACATAGCAAGTGGACGATGGAAATAGATTACGCCATTCATTTATTTCTTCCTCTGAATCAGATCCTTTCTAAAATGAGTAAAAGGAGAAGTGGTGTCAAGAAAACACTAGCGTATGCACTTTTTTAAAACTCCAAGTGACCTGTAATTTAAGGAAATTGACCAAAAAGCCGTCAAAGCGGAAAAAATTAAACCTCATTTGAGACGCACTGTTTTCGTTCAGCATCTGTAGCAGCCAACTTCATTTCTCCAAAATTCATTTCACAGTTTTCAAATGACTTGAAGTAAACTTCAGCATTGTACCTGAAAGAACCCTTCGTTTTTCATCCAGTTAAACCCCAGCCACCATCCATAATATATACGAGTTCCACAACGCACTACGTCTGCTCATTTAAAAAAAGTAGCTCGGGGTCTTAAATCCTCTCCTTTTAGTGAGTGGTGTAAAAGCATATGCAGAACAGCAAACTATGAAATGAGCAGTAATTTACTCGATATTACTTTTCAAATTTCACCACCCAAGATGAAAACCTCGTAAAAAGTCTAGAAAAAAGCAGTTGTTTGTTAAAGGACCAATGTTACCTGTCAACATCATCCTCATTTGGACAACTGCCTTCACAGAACTCCTCATACCATTCCAAGTTCCTAGTCGCTTGAAACCTTAACGGCACTAAAAAAAGAGCTCTTATTCAAAGGGTAAAATTCACCTCATTAGTCCAAATGGCACTTCTACATTTGCTCAACTTAGACTCATGAATCATTACAAAGCAGAAGGGTTTTTGCTATAATGCGATCTATGCAAGTCTAGAAAGCCTGAATTAGTTTTAGGGTAGGTTAACCAGCACGAATGAAAGCTTTGTACGTTCACTTGGCCAGCTGGAACACTTTTAAATGTGAAAATCATTCACTCTGCTTGGAAACTTTAATTCTTGAGCCTTGTCTGATATTCGCTTATACTTTCTCAAAAGTTGCAGTGGTGAATCGCTAACACTTCACCGGTCAAGATTTCAAACGACGTACCAATTAAAGCTTCCAAGTCCAGAAATCTTGAAGGTTTAGGTTCCAAATCGTCAGCAAAAATTTTATAAAAAGAGTACTCTTTTTCTTGCTTGATATCACGATTGGGAATACACCCCTAGAAAAGTGACAGCAACTGGTAGAATCATAAGGAAGCTACAACAATTTTGAAAAAGAGCGATATTAACGAGACCTTAAATGCGAATAATTCACGTTGTTCACTCGTTGGCTTTCTTAAAATTTCATGAGGGAAATCAAAACATTTAGCTGACTGTGGAACACCTGTTTCGAAATCATCTTCATCTCCAAAAGGTCTGTATCTGAAAAAACCCTAATGAGCAAGTTGCATTATTTTTGTAAACAACTACTAGGTGAAAAATAGCTACGCGGAATTCTAAGGATAATCGTGAAATTCGGGCATAATTGGAAAAAAAACAATGGTAAATACAATGCAAATCTTAAGGGATCTTTCATATTTACTCTACTAATGATAGAATGTCAAAAAGAAAGTACTACTAACAATAAGTCTTTGAATACCTCTTTCCAATAACTTCTAAAAGGCCTCGACCACCCCAAACTTTCATACGCATCGTTAGCTGGTGCAGCCACGTAGAAAATTCAAAAACATTCTTTCCAGATGACTAAAGTAAACACATTATTAGTTCGCTAAACATTGAAGAAGAAAAGCACATTAAAAATCTCAAAATACTGATAAAGTCGAACTGCGGCTCTCATATTGTACTCTCGATCGTCATCCAATCCGAACATAAGTTTTAGTGCAAATAAAATGATGGCCATCGCTTTAACCTCCAAGGATGGAAATAAAGGTTCTCTTAAAAAAAAGTGATTCAATTCAACTCTCAAACTGTAAACAGCACTTAAAAAAATGTTTGCCTCAAAGCAAATAAATTCTTTTTTTAAATTCTTAGTCCCTTCTGAAATCGATAATACCTCAAAAAA